>OX439236.1:5305950-5559951 GCA_949319165.1 Sialis lutaria
AGATACGGTGCCATCATCTTCGATAAAATTGTGAACTAGAATGTCATTCTAAAGTACGTACGTCATCAGAAACATGTGGTGACAAAATATGAATGTGCAAGAGAGAGATAGAGATGTTCGAATAACATGTTTATATTGGAGATAAGCCTGTTTTTGATCGTTTCAGGATTGATGGTGTTTTACACATACAAGTTTTTGAACATTGCGATTTTCATAAATGCTGAAATTATGCGATATCGGTAATTAAATTTCACAGGCTGGTATACCAGGGCCGGTCACAGGTGGAGGGGGATACAACGTTTGCAAGATATCTGGACTACGGCTCCAGTTGTACCTACTTGGGGTTTCAGAAAAAATAAAAGATAAACTAATTTTTTTTTTTTCATTTTAAGAATTCGTTTACTGTATTAGGAATATTAGATTATTTAATTTATCACGTATTTTTTGTAAAACTATTTAATCAATAATTAAGTATTGCTACTTTTTTCATCGAGCTATAGAAATTTGAACGCCTTATTGCATCTTAAATGTGCATTTTTTTAAATTTGCTACAATAGATAATAATTTTATTAATGTGAGAAATATTTTTATAGTAATTCAACAACTTATTTCATTATACCATTTTTTATATTAAAACACTATGTGGAGTCCTCCAAAAAGATTTATCCTTTATGAAGAAGGCCTGTCCTGGTAATATTAGTATTTAACAAAGTTACACGTAAAATATTTAATTGAAAAACCAAAATTTTACATTTTGCTTCTTAGGTTATATTTAATCATTATTCAAATAATCCATATTGGCGATTCTGTTTTTTGACGACATATTTCGTTTATTTAGGCATATATAAAATGTAGACCTTTTTATTTTACAAGTGTTCAAACATATTTATATCAATGTCAATAAGTATCACATTCCTTTTATTCTAATTAAATTAGAAAAGTTCTACATGGAATTAATATTCGCTTCAGTTATATAAGATTATAATCGATGAGAAATGCAAGGTTGTAGGACTCCGATAAATACACATAAAAAAACCGCTACTTATCGATGCAGCGAAAATAATGTAAATAAAAGATATAGCAAAAAAGGAACGAACAATTTTACAGATTATAAGATTTCCTATCGATGACTAAAATTAAAAGTTTTTGGTTCGAAATTACAAGACTGAAATATCGATTTTTGAAAATGTTGCAATATGAATCGGTCATCTAATAGATTATAGATACTATGTTTACTTTAAGTTGTAATAGAGGTTAGTTATTTTTTACATACACATACAATCTACTATAAAATGGTTGAACCCTTGTAAAAATTGAGTTTAGGTGTTATTATATTTTGCGAGAATTTATATTCATAAAAAGTGATCATATACAAAATGTACGTACCTACCTCTATATGTATATTTATTGTATATAGGTATTACTAGTAATCTACTGATGAAATTGTTAAAAAGAGTAGGTACCTTTACATTATATACGGATGGAATTTTCATGTCAAAACTGTAAGTTCGTATATTCTTTTTGTCTGTGTAGATTTTTCTTTTAACCCAAATAGACCCTTGGGGAAAATGTATAGGAGTTGAAAAATTTCATATTTTATACTGTAAATATATAGCAGAGATTCATAATTTCGATATTGGGGTTTTATAACGTATTTATTTATTTGATTTTTGTATATTGCCAATATATTTATTATACTATTTATTAACAAAACGTTGATATTAAATAACTATTTAGTGTCGCTTTCATATTTTGTTGTTTATTTTATCTAAATAGAAATATTAAATTATTAAAATTATTTAGATAGGTTCAATGTGATAGATTTAGAAGAGAATAAACATTTATTATCATTTCTCTGTATCAATACTTTAACGCATATTTGTCCATCAGTAATAATTATAATATTGTTTTATTTGTAATTCAATTTAGTCCAATTTAAAAAATGGTAATATTGAGTACAACATAAAGAATGCATCCCATAATTTTGTTAATTAATCATATGTATAATATTTTTAACCCTTTGTAGCCTCATGTGACATTTCTGTAACAAACCTCAATAATCCCGTTAATGTACGTACTAAAAATGTATTTAGTTCATTCAAATATGTGTAACACTGCTGTAACATACCACTGTATAACTATTAGTATCAAGTAAAATTCACAGATGGCATAGCCTATATATTAACTTACGTAACTATTGGCAGTAAGGCAGGACCAGATCGGCTACTGGCCGATTTGGGTAGAAAAAGGAATACGTTGTAAGTTTCCCCAGTGTACTGGCTTTTCACAAACAATTTGTGAAAAATGCGATGTAGCATTATGCTACAACAAACAAAATACTTGTTTCAAATCCTGCCCCTACCATACCACATAAGTGTTTTTTACAATTAACTCACAGTAATGTCACTCCCAAAAAAGTCAAATAAATAATTAATAATAAATATTTTTAAATTTCTGAAAAATACGTATTTTTTATATGCCTAAATTTGTCTCATTATCAACATAATTTAAATTTTAAAGATCTTGGGCTATAAAGGGTTAAATCTCTCAGTGGATCAATTTGTATGACTATATTTCTCCGTTTTCAAGAAAACATACATATATGCTTCTGTTGCAAAGGACCAACAAATAAACGTTAGAAATAAGTTTTGAAAAATTATATGAATATATGTAGATCAAATTAATTTAGAATCACCATTTATGCAAGCTGGTGTGCGTCGATATGGTGCGTATATAATCTATTAGGTAAACATACTATATTTACAATGCAACCCTTGATAACTATACATACATGCATACACAATTTCAACCTAAGACTATTAAACGCGAAAGCAATAATTCTCGTACAGAATTACTATCGCAAATTGACAAAGCACATAAAGCTGTGTGCCGTAGTTGATGAGGCGGAATGGGTAAATAAACAACAGCGCGGACCCAGCGCATTGATAATATGAACAAATGACCCATCTCCTAAATCCAAGACTCTGTATTAAAACTGTTGCTGCTTCTCTAAGTAAATACGAGATGCTCCGTTTAATGATAAACAGGGCAAATATTAACACTAGTAGTAGTCCATTGAAATGTTACATTTTTTAGGCCTTACCTTGCGTTTTTTAGAGGACGCAATTTTATTTTTTTGATGTGTAGGGGGGGGTCAGTGTAAAGCTAAAATCAAGTTTGTGGGGTCGCCACCCTTGCCCCACGGCCGCCATCTTGAAAATAGGGGTTGAAATGGTTATTTCGATTTATCTCTTAAACTATTTATCTGATAAAAAAAATTTGTGAACATTTTTTGTTGCAAATTTAATTCTCTACAATTTTGGTCCAGTATCTTTTTGTCGTAGAATTATAAATAAAAAAGTTATAAGCGAAAATGTTCGGAAATTCGAGAAAAAAATTTTTATTTTTCGATATAACTTTTTTTTTATCATTTTACGAAAAAATAATATCAGACCATTTTTGTAGATCGTTTTTTAAGGAATAAGTGGAACGGCTTTGTTTCTCAACAAGAGAGTTGATCCTGCTTTGCTCACTGTAATTGGTGAACGTTTTTTTATCTCTTTATACGGTGGTAATAAAGATGATAATTCTCTTGACAGCCTAAGATACAAACAATTCGCCAAGGCAGTGACAAAAAGTACATTTAACTTATCTTCACTTCCTCCAACACAAGACACAGCTCGCTTTCATACTTTCCGAGTCTACCATCAGGTCCAGTCGTGGCTTGGTAATAATAATGATCCTGAAGAATGGGGCTGGAAAAAATGTGGAAAATTATTGATGCCAGTGCAGACCTCTAAACCTCCAGCACCCTCTGAGCTTCTAAAATTGATTTTTTGCAAATGCAAAGGAAACTGTGGAGCGATGTGTGGATGTCGAAAAGCAGGGTTGAAATGTTCTGCAGTGTGCTTCCATTGTTCTGGAGAGACTTGCAGCAACGTAATGGAGCTCACAGAATTAATAAATGAAAATGACTTTGATGATGAACCGCCGACATTAACACCCCTTCCTTCTCCAGTTCTCCCACTGATATTTAATTCCGAAAGCCGATCAGATGCTGAGCCGCAGCCAGGTCCATCGAAAAGACTAAGGACGGAATAGTTCAAATATAGAAAATCACCGTGGATTATGCCTATTGGGGAAACCACGTAAAAAAAACGCGCCTCCAGACTCTACCTCGTGGGTGGTGGGGAAGAGTCAATAATTAATTATTAATAATATTGCAAAATTAATAATTAAAAAAATTATAATAACAAAATAAAAAAAAAAAAAAGAAAATAACTGATGACACATTATTAGTACAGACGCATAATATATGTATAGTTAAGAGTACTGAAAAATAATACTCACTTCGGAGCGCTGTAAAACCGTAGCTATTGACTTAATTAAAAAATGTTGCTTATAAAAGTTATTCCTTAAAAAACGATCTACAAAAATGGTCTGATATTATTTTTTCGTAAAATGATAAAAAAAAAAGTTATATCGAAAAATAAAAATTTTTTTCTCGAATTTCCGAACATTTTCGCTTATAACTTTTTTATTTATAATTCTACGACAAAAAGATACTGGACCAAAATTGTAGAGAATTAAATTTGCAACAAAAAATGTTCACAAATTTTTTTTATCAGATAAATAGTTTAAGAGATAAATCGAAATAACCATTTCAACCCCTATTTTCAAGATGGCGGCCGTGGGGCAAGGGTGGCGACCCCACAAACTTGATTTTAGCTTTACACTGACCCCCCCTACACATCAAAAAAATAAAATTGCGTCCTCTAAAAAACGCAACCCCAAATGTAACTTTTCAATGGACTATAGTGTAATGTTTAAATAGAGGAAAGTGGGGTAAGTTAGCGATGTTTAGAAAAATAATTCATTCTGATTATAAAATAATCATCGATGGTAAAGAGATACCACTCTGTTAATATCTTTTGATGTGGAATAGAAACTACTATATTTCAATGGGTTTCTGATTGATAGATAGATAGTTGATGTAACATGTGCGCAAAAATTACACCAATTTTTTTTCGTAAGTGACAAGTGTATCGAAGATTTTTATGTTTCATATGATTTCATTTCAGCATGTAATTTTAAAATAAAATCTGTTTGTTGTGTCAGCCATAGGAAAAGTAAAAATATATGAAATAATAAAATATGAGGTAGAGGGAATAAATGGAATTCCTATTGGAGGTCATGTCTTCACGAGACATGACCTCTCATATTGCAATAATTATGGGAGGAAATATATACGCAAAAGAAAAAAGAATGTACCTACATGTTGTAGGAGAGACGACATCAGTTTACTTTTATATTACATATATTTTGTATTATCTTAATATATATAAATTACGTGTCACATGTTTGTCCGCGATGGACTCCTAAACTACTTAACCGATTTTAATCAAATTTGTACACCGTGTGCAGTTTGATCCAACTTGAAAGATAGGATAGCTTACATCTCAATTTATGATCGCAATATTATTTTATTGCAAATTATTTGTCTTTATCTGTTAGCTCCAAACGATTCAACAGTCAACAGATGGTGACATCTGTTGACTGGATTGAGTAAGTATTCAATAGATGGCGCTATGTTAAACTTCCAAACGTTTCATATAACCTACAATTTAATAGCATAACCACCACATGGTGCTAAAGTATAGGTTAACCACAGCAACACGTGGCCGGGTCAGCTAGTTATTTATAGAATTAACGTTTCATTTTTGTGTGTGTGTGTTTTTTGTAGTTATAGTTTAAATTTTAAAAAATCATTTCAAAAATCATCCAAAATCAAGTTTTTATTATCAGTCTTACGAAAAAGATATACATAAATTAAACGTAAAATAAGAACTATACCGTCAATAAAAAAAATTAAAAACAAATCAGAAAAACGCTGAATCGATTTACAATGTTTAAAGATTTTATCAGTAATTTAAAAACTACTTACATAATAGTTTTAAAAGCTTTACAAAGTCATCGTTTCCACTTTTTTCAAACTGAATACTGATTAGCTAATTTTCTTTTTTTAACTTTGCAAACATTTAACGATTGAGTAGATTTTTTCAACGAAGTTTGCTCTAGTTTTTCCTTGAAAACTATTTAATTCATTAGAACTATATGGGGTAGAAGGAATTTTAAAACGTACGAACTTCTAACAAACAATGTAATGTATGCTGTAATATTTTTCTGCTGTGAATATTTTCTCATGCATAGTCATTTAAATGTTTGCAATAAACATGTAATGTACAAACATGTAGGGTCCGTATTTGCAGTTTATTTTAATAAAACTTTAAGGGCATAGTCATAGATGGTATAATGATCTCATTTTATTTTATTACAATAATATTTGTGGTCGATATAGTTTTTTTTTTATAAGTAGCTTCATTCATAGAAATAGAGCATGTACCGCGCATTTGATTCGAAAATAATGTCGTCATAAAAAGAAAAACATAGAGCATACGTTGGGTCTAAATTTCTCTTTTTTTTAATTATGTAAGTGTAAAAAAGATATACCTTGTATTTGTTGGTTTATATGCATAAGTGGGCATTAACTCGTTAATTAACGAAGTTAACAAAATGCTTAACGGATTAACTTTTAAGTTAACTCAAAAAAATGTTAATGCTTTTCTTAACTTCCGTTAACTTTAGTCCGTTACATTGGTAGTTTGATGACAAGTACATAAGAAAGTTGTCGAAAAAGCGAAAAAAAGAAAAGGTGTTCAAACATTTTGGATAGTTAACTTTTAACTGTTAACTTTAACTTCCGTTACATTTTCGGAATTTTAACGCTTTAACGATTAACGAATTAACGATTAACTGTGCCCACCTATGTTTATATGTATCTCTATCTTAATAAGGGTTGTTTTAACGCATCGTTCTTGATCATAAGGCCTTTCTCTGGTATTTTTTCTGAAATATTGTTTGTATAGTATTTCAGGAGTAGGAAGTAATTTGAAAATAATATAAAATTTACTGTTTAATCGTTTTTAAGAATTTATAAACTACAACATTTGATGAAAAATAGTGAATTATTGATTATTATGAAATTATAATTATTATTTAATTATTTGAAAATTTACACAACCTGTAAGTTTTAGTAAATATTTTCACAGAAAATAAGACATATGACATACGAGTAGCTATACATGTAAATATATTTAGAATCTGGAAGGGTAACCATCATAGAAAATTTAAATGTTATATTTCATAGCACAAAATTTGTAGTTTTCAAAAAGTTTGCATTATAAATTTGTTCTATAAAATTTTATATTCAAATTGTTTCAACAATGGAATTATTTTATATTACATAGAAAATACCATTACCCTAGATGCAAAATACATAAGACACGTTCCTGTGAAAAACATCGTAGATAGCTGTACGTTTTCTTAAACTCTCTGAAAACAAAAAATATCGTTCCCATGGCAACATGGCAGCGGATAGATGGTGCGACTGTACTCGTATACTTAACCAGTATTTTCTGTAAAGGTTTTTTGAAACTTGATCTATATCAATATGTTGTAAGTTGTAAGGTTCGATTGTACAAAAAAACTAATTTATTTTTCCAACTAACGATAAAAATTCTGATCGGTGATTTTTCTTTTTAAACTCTTGAAGGATATTTTATTACGTTGATGCTTGAAATTTTATTTCTTTACTTTAAATCTAAAGTACCATAATCAAAAGAAAATCTATTAACTCTGTAAGAGCTTTATTATTTGTTTAATAAATATGTTCTTTTACTAAAAATATTGTGTGTCTGTGTCAAATAAAACAAAATGTAATTTAAAAAATAAATTAGTTTACTAAGTGACATTTAATATTTTAGGAGAAACAAAATGAATAGGTAGGTACATAAATTGTTATTTAACTTATAAGTTTAAATTTTTATATTAATCTATAATAAAGAAAAAAAATTGAATTAAATTTTTGAATTCATGATTTAGTAACAGTTTTTTTAATTCTGAAAATTGAAGTCAAAGTTAAAACTGTTTCTTTATCACTATATAATAGAAAATTTTTATTTTAAAACATTGAAATATTATGTTTTAAAGTATAGTTTTTAGATTATTTTCCGCTTAGTAGACTAATGTTTAATATTGTCATTTAATGTTATAACTCATAATAAACAGTTGGGCTTCTTGAAATCTCATTTAATTTTTAAAGACAGACTAAATGAGTCACTATAAAATAATATATATTTTGATAGCAGTGCACAGAAAAAAAACTGTATTGGACCAAGAAAACCTTGTTTTGTATATACCGAAAACAATATTTTCTTAATATAAGAAACATACACTTAATCCAAGTACGTTATTCCTTCGTTCAAGAATACTATAGTTGGTTTAAGAGATTATTGCTTATCTTAAGAAAATATTGTTTTCGTTATATACAAAACAAGGTTTACTTGGTTTGAGAAATCCTTTCTACCAGTGTGGTACGATCTAGGCGGCAGTGCGATTATGGCTACTTTCCCCTATAATATAGGTCTAATGTCACGGCGTCAACCTAAACTTTAGACTCAAGAAAATTCAAACCATGATGTAAATGAATGAGGTTGGTATTTAGTCCACCATCGAAATGCGTTGAACGCTATAAAAACGTGGCAACTAAAGATGCGTTTTTATGCTCCACTCTTTTTCATGTGTCAAATCTTGTCACGTGACATAATTTTAATATCTGATTCAGAAGGATGGTGAAAAAGGAAACAGTGGTAAAAACGTGGTGTCAACTTCATCGTGGAATGACCTCGTGAACTCAAACCATGTAAATAAATGAGTCTGGCACTTTAGTTATATTACGACGGCCGGCGGCTGCCGAAACACGTCGTGCGCTTATTCTATGTTATTTGGCACCTGATTCGTTATTCTATAAGGTGTTTTGATATAGTAGTACGTTAGTGTGTATGTATGTTTGAAATGGACGTGACGATCCGCTTAGTAACCAATCAGAATTAGATTGTTTTAAAATAAAATATGATGCTATGACATTTATGTCCAGTATCATAAAGGAGCTAGCAAAATTTGCTAGCTAGCAAGCACTCACAAATGAGGTACTTATTAATTTTGAGATATTATCTATGGATTTGTTATGGAATTTAGAGCAGTGATCAGTGCCGTAACTAGAAGCTCGGGGGCCCCGAGGCAGAATGTGTATAAAACTGAAGACCTTATTTTATCGTTGGTATCTACCTATTATTATATCTTATTAATTTAAACACTGCTTTGGGGGCCCCGGGGCACTGCTCCGGTGGTAGTTACAGCGCTAGTAGTTTTACTTCTACGTATTGTTACACAGTTGGCGACTCTGACGGTACAGAATAATTTTCATAATATCACCACTGTTTTAATACCGTTGGTGTTTACATACAACTTGTCAAAGTCTTCAGGAAACTTCAAGAGAACTGTCATATTTTGATACCTCATACCAGATGAGATTCGTATGACTGATTGAGTCTAGTTGGTAAAAATAAATATACGTATTACGTTGTACGTTAAATCAAAGTTGTTTAGTTGTAAGTATATTGTTAATTATTAGCACTGCAATAAAACTAACGACTGGAGACTTGGGAAAAGCAATTACGTTTTATCGGTGTTTTTAGAATGAAAGAAAAACTAACATAACGTCCTTGCGGTGCTTACAGTTTTATAGTGTCTGTTTAAATGCGTTGTGATTATTGCACAACTGTGTTTTTGTAAGATGATATTGTGGTATTTACTTTTATACTTTTGTCGTCTCAATTAAATAATTTAATTAAGAAAAATACATTTTTCATTTTTACTCGGAATTATCAACCCTTATTTTATTCAAGTCGTTACAAAGCGAATACGACCTGCTGTAAGATTACTTGTCAAATAATCCATATTTTGTAAATATGGTGAAACTTAATTAAGTGGGACTAGGATACGTTGGATTCATACTGAGGTCCCGTCACATCTGGAAATATATTTCGGAAACTGGGTAAATGGGACATCTCTCTAAGTGGGATAAAATAACTGGTCCCTTGAGATTCCACTGGTGTACAGACCTTATAAAAATTCAACACGCTGCAACTCAAAAAACGCGTTTAAACTTCATAAAACTTCAATCTCGTCAAAAGCCTGAAATTGTATAAAATTAAATATTATATTATGTATACCAAGAACAAGGAAGTGTGAATAGCGGGATAATAAATTTTAAATCTGGTTTATTGAAACCGAGAAGCTAACCGAATTGTGGCGTCCGTTTTCTCATTGTTTTCATATTTACAAAATAATATGCTAATTTTACAATCTGGCACAGAAACCTACAAGATATAGCTGGCTGCACATTTTTCGCCTCGTGTAGATATGCATGTTTAATGTTTATACATATATATATTCTCATACATTATACCAGTGAATACAAACTGGAGATTGTATACAAAAATAATATAAAGTAAGATACAAAGATGATAATTATCATACAAAAAAGAAAATAACTTTTATAGTGTAAATAATTTAAAAAAATTATAATGGTGATTATTGAATATTATTAGTATATAATTAGTACAGTTTTTAATTAAATCTTCTTCTGTAAAAATTAGAAATAGCGTCACTTCAAAAACCCCTTTTGAGGCAAACATATCTCTGCGGGTTTATCTGATTTTATTCGAATAAAAAAAAATATAGATTTTAAACAAAAGTTGTAATTATCATTTTTACGATTTGTCACCATCTTCATTCCTTTTAATACGATAGGTTTCAAAACATTATTAATATTAATCATAAATATAATTACAGTCAGTAAACGGACGATTTATTAACTGTGATAATTACCACTTTATGCAACCCACCATAAATCAGTTTTTTATACAAAATAAAAATTGAACAAATGAATAGGTATGTTTGAAAATTCTAAATGAAACCTTTTCATACTATTTCAATTTGTTTACTTTTTTGTAATTGTAAAATGCTAATAAAGAGATTAAAAATGAAATTGTAACAGGTAGATAGAGAAAATTAAAAAAATCAATTCATCAATTAATTACAAATTATTGTTTCAATTATCATTTCCGTTGATTGGCATAATTTCAGTAATGTATGTACTAATGTACTCGTATATATACATAGGTACAATATACCTATGTGTGAAAATGAAATGATTAGTTTTGTTTAGAAACTTTTGAAAATAATTACTAAAGTTGTAAATAGATAAATAAATTGTAGAAGGAGTGGGGGTAGATTGATACGTTTTATTTTGGAAACTAAAAAAGGCTTATACACTGGTAGAAAGGATTTCTCAAACCAAGTAAACCTTGTTTTGTATATAACGAAAACAATATTTTCTTAAGATAAGCAATAATCTCTTAAACCAATTATAGTATTCTTGAACGAAGGAATAACGTAGTTGGATTAAGAGTATGTTTCTTATATTAAGAAAATATTGTTTTCGTTATATACAAAACAAGGTTTTCTTGGTCCAATACAGTTTTTTTTCTGTGTAATTACATTTAATAATTTACAATTCCAATTGAAATTAATGATAGTAGTTCCACTTAATGTTTATCTGAGTAACTTTTTGAATGAGAGTTTGAGCCATCATTTGTTAAAATATTAAAAATAAATGTTATAACTATTTGTATTCATAGTGGAATTTGTATTAATGTATTCCATATACAGGTTATAAAGGATTAATGTTAGTTTCGATTTTTTACGGCGAGATAATATTAAAGATGCGGACTTGTTACAGTTGAATTCTGGGTAGAATTTCAGGACCACTGTTTACTATATATCTAAGGATAAATCCTAGTTGGCGGTGAAACTAGGTCGGCATGAAAGTTGGCGTCGAGGGGCGAGACGGTGGAGGAGTGCAATAGCAGGAATCTACGTTTCGGCAGTGCATTCCAGATTTACAAACCAGAAAAGGATATAACTAATCCCTAGCTATTTAAAATGAATACAGTGAACCCATTATTACCGGCCGACAGATGATTAGGGTCGTATCCTGGATGTATGTTCCAACCACTGTTCTTTTTGGTTATTTATTTTTTAGTACGTGCTTTTGTGTACGTAATGATAAATAACGTAGTATTTAGCAGTTTAAAGACAAAAGCGACTTTAAAAATACAAAAGACATAAATATGAGATAAAAAGTTTTATAATTGGGTTAGTTCACTTTTTATCGATTTGCCAATTTTGGTACCAAAACACTCGTTTGGTGAAATTATTTTCAGTTTTTTTTTTAACTTTTACCTGAATAATTTATTTAATTGATTTAACTCATTTTTCTATGTTCATAGGTACATATATCCTTAACCACCAGAATACCTACTGAATGGATAAATAAAGTAGGTACCTTATACTACAGTCAGCCGCATTTGAAAAGTATGTAAGTATAGTTGTAGTTTCTGAAAATGATCACAATAATAGTCAATTCACCCTTTTAATTATACTTTTATCATCCCCTTAAATCTGAAGAGTCGATTAAACGAAAAGGATGAGATATAGAAGAAATACGATTGTTTCAGATACACTATATATATTTATATAAATTTAGATGTGTATTGTTACTTATAATATTATTCAAAATTTGATTTTTTTCTCCAAATAATAACAGAGAAGATATCGAAGAAATAAGAATTTATGACTTACCCACTTCACACATATTTACACATACTATATAATTGAAATATATATTAACTTACTCGATTTATCAACCCATTACTTCCCGACTTTTTATTTCTTCGAATTTTTTGATCAAGTTCTTCAATTCTTGTTGAAAATATGACCAAAAAGATAAATTCAATACAAGGCATAATAATTATCAGTCACAGATTATATTATTATCATGAGATGAGAACCCATTGTCATATTTATAGGACAGCATTTTTTTTAAAGATGATAGTATGTACCTGGATTTATTTTTAAAATTATTGCTTTATTAACACTCTCATAAACGCATAAGTAATATTATATACATATAGTTTCGTCAATTTAGAAGCGCTTTATTAAGCTGGAATAATTATACGGTTACTTTAAAAGTGTTATAATTTGTCTTTACATTAACTATAGAGTTCGTTTTAAAAATTATTGTAAGTAGAGAGACTTAAAAAACATATTAGTAATGTAAATCAAATTAACAACGTTATTATGCCAGAGAAAAACAAATAGGAAATACGATGTCCTATAAATAGGATACTGAGAAGTAATGGGTTAGTTTAAGAATCTGTCGTTTAATCGATTTTTCAGATTTAAGAGGATGAAAAGGTAATTATGAGGGTGAATTAACTTGTCTTTGGTTAATTTTTAGAAACTACAATTACTAACCTTCCAAATGCGATTTACTACATTATAATTGGTTGAAAATTGGCGTAAAGTGGAATTTCGCGCAAAAATGTGTCGTCGTTTTCATGGAACAAATTAACAAGAGAACATTCAAGAGAGCTATAAAATCCAATAATAATATACAGGGATTTCTATTTAAAAATATGTTATATTTCAATATATCTCTGAAATTCGACATTGTTTTTTTGACACCGCCATTATTCATCCCGGAAAAATACTGATACTTTACTCATTTAACCGATCTTCGAGCTCTAATAATAACAATGTTAGCAATGATCACTCGGTTCCCGCGAACACAATCATATAGTGTACTCAGTGCCGGATTTACCTAATGTGATGCCCTAAGCACTAACCATCTGGATGCCCTCATTTTTAAATGTGAAGACCTTTGTTTTTTTAGCCGCCATCAAAATTATGAATAATGTTTTTTTTTTAGTCGTCACCAAACGTAATTACAATATTACGCTGATGCCCCCAAAAATCACTTTTATGGTGCCCTCAGGGATCGGGTGCCCTAAGCAGTTGCTTCTTTTGCTTATTGGTAAATCCGGTACTGAGTGTACTACTCATATATCTTGATTTGTTTCCTGTTTGGCTACATGGTACTCTAAAACTATTTCACACATGCTATATACCACGTACACAAACATAATATACGCCATTAAAGAGAAGCGCAGTCTTCTTCCCAAAGCGTACAAATCAGGCGACACACAAACAAAAAAAAAACGCTGATCTCCGCAGTACACTCAAAGTTTTTAACGTTCTTTCAGCGTAGTATCTGATAATTTGACATCCCTTGAGACGGCTAATGGAAACATCAAAGCAGTTTAATCTTTTTTTACCATTTTTGCACGAAGATAAGTATTAAGTTCTTTTTATTAGACTTTCTTTGAGATTTAATTACGATCTGAATACTGGGCGTCACGCAGATTTACACATTTAAAGTGTTTTTTTATATCAATAAAATAAATTAAATTAATTTATAATGCTCTTCTTTTATTTAATTTTTAACAAAAGTCGAGATCATTTATAGTTTTTTTTCTGTAGATTTAGTAAAAATATAAAGTAAAAAGTTTGTTAAAATTATTCTTATTAATAAGAATAATTTGAACATTCCACATTATAGGGCGTATAAAAAAAACGTTTGCAAAGGGGGGGGGGTGTCTTATTTCCCATTTAAATAAAATGGGAAATGATTCTTTATTACTAATGTAGGTATTAAAAAAATTAAGAGCATCATTTATTAGAGAATAAAATTCTTAATTACAACATTACAAGGAACAAAATTTACAGATATTCATGTGATGTATTTGTTAAAATTTACGTCTGAAAATGGTTAAACTAAGAAAGGTTAATTACCAATGTTGTAGGAACCGAAAAACGTTAATTGCGCATAGCTATGACTGAATGTTATTTGTATTATAATATGAAACTCAGATTTTGGTTAAACTTATCGTTGACCTAATAAGCGATAGGTATGGCAGAAATCAACGATTTAGATATAATTAATTTATATAGTACCTTGTTATGCTAAACTAACGGCATGATCCACGTTGTATTCGTTTTTAGAAACATTTATTTAATAATTTATAAAATCGTATACCATTTGATTTATTAGTTTGGAATATTTTATTTTCCTCTATTATAAAATAAAGAATTAAAAAAAATTAATTAATCACTGGTAAATAGAAATGTAGAAGTTATTTTATTTTATGCCAAACATGTTTCCCGGACGCCCGGCAAAAGTTCAGCGGATTTACGGATCCAAGTTTAAGAACCACTGCTATAGATAGTTGGTATGCAAATTTTACTATACAGTAGAAATATATATTATTCTGGTGAGTTAGTTTTGGTTCTCCTTTTATTTTTTTGTGTTTGAGTTGAATTTTTATGAAAAGTTAAAATTAGAACCATGAAATTTTACTAAAAATTTTCAATTTGGACAAAAGTATGTTGATTGTATAGAAAATGACGTGTCCAAATTTTTAAACCGCAGGTCTGTAGCTATCAACGTTCTCGAGATATGGCCTTTTAAAGTTTTAGTTTTTTCAAAATTTTGGAGAAAAATGACGAATAAAAATGAAGATTAAAAAATTAGAAGAAAATAAATTTTCATAAATAAAGAAAACCAGTTCAATCAGTTCAACAAATAAATGATACAGATGCTAAATCGTAAAAGAAAAAGGAAACTAATAAATCAAAATTCTTTATGAATTTATAACTGAAAGTGTTCTATATACGTAATAGTCGAATGATGAATGACTTTTATAAATGAGTAACCCCATAGTTCTTAAAACGCGTACTCGGATATCATAAATCATGAAAAATCTTACAAATGTAACGAAAAATAAATTCTCAGCCCACTGAGATAGTTTTTTTTTGCGTTCTATAACTCTTACGTTATTTTCACATTAATGTTGGAACTTAAAACTTAATTAGAAATCATTTTGAATTTAAGAATTTTCTAACTTACGATTTATGGTTTTCGATTTGGCCTACATTTCGTTGAACATCCATATTTAATTTATACGAAATAAATCAGAAAAACTATATGGGAGGTTATAGAATTTTACAAAATTTTGATTATAAAAAAATACCTTACGATTTTGGTGATATGAAAGTAGTATGGAATTGGCTTGCGTGAATATTTAATACACAAGTTTTAAATATCACATCCACTTGTCTCTTGCAGCGACAATAAACAAAATTGGTAAAAATTAATGTCCACCATCTGGGAAAAACAATGTTTTACGATCTCCATGTTATACATTTTCTACTTACTGAACTATCAAGAGAGACTTTTTCAATGAAAAGTTTATAAATAAAATGTATATTGTCCTTATTTCTATACATTATAACACATATATAAAATTATAATTAAAGTAATACTTATTAGTTATTAGTTATTAGTTACCTACATATTTTTTAATTATTGAATAATACATGCAAAAAAAACTAAAAAAAGTAGGTAACAATTCATTTGCAATAATACTTATTAAAGTAGTGTTGAATATTAATGTAAGTAAAGTGTAAAGCTTAGTTTATGTACATGTGACGAGCACTCGGCCGAGGATCTCGTTTTGCTGCTCGACCGAGTAGGTACCAATATTGAAAAAATTTCTTGTTCAGTAATCTTACATAAAATGACAATTATTCAATTATTTTCAGCACTCGCAACAACCTGAAGAAACCTAGTATGGGTATGTAGGTACCTACTACGTTTACATGCAATATAATTAATTTTGATAATAAATTTTGTCTGTTCATCTGACTTGTTTCGATACAACATAAATACCTACTATTGAACTGATCATGATCCTTACATCCTATTACGGGTCCTTAGGCTAAACATTTTGACGGACCCCTTCCTACTAAAAAATCTAAGAAAACTTTTTTTTTATTAACAAAATTTTTTTATCGGCTCATTGCGTTTAATAAGGTTTGAAATACACACTGGTGAAGCCGCGGAGAATATGATATTCTATAATTCGAGAAAATCTGAGAACCAGTTCAATTTGACCGAGTTGAAGAAAGTTATTTAACTAATAGAATCAAAATAGCCCCCAACGCGATGCACGTTTAGACAAATAGTACCTACATAATGTATTATATTTATGCGAACAGCCTATGCAGAAGTTTACACATTTAAATAACGGGTAATTGAGAAGAGTTGTATTAAACTATATATCTTATGTTAATCAGTTTATATTATATTAACTTCTTGCAATTTGGCATCACCTTTGAGCTACTGGGATGTACAGTTTAAAGTTTATGATAATTACATTACAATTATAATTATTTATGTTTATAATTACTATGGTTTCTTGTTTTATAATTTGATACATGTACCATATATTGTACATATATCTTATTGTGCGTATATATAAGTTAATGAAATTAGAATAGGATAAGAAAAGTAATACTTGCAATGAATGACTATGCCTATAATGTATCTGGTATCCTGAAATGTATGGCTAATTTCGACTTATTTTGAAGAATTCAAAAATACATTTTAAGAATGGGACATAATAAGTAATATTTCAGCAGACATACTGACACACTTCAGACAGATACATAGACCAACAAAAATTTAGCACATTTAAGTTGTAATAAGGATGGCATTTTATTTCAATTCATATCGGTTTCTATAATGTAAAAAAATCATAATCCAATTTTTTAAAAGTAAGGTTTGAATACCGAGACGAAGTCTCGTCTCGTTTTCTGTCTCAAAATGAGATCGAGACGGCAACTCATGAAGTTTTCACGACTAGGCTGAGATGATCTTTTTATTTAATTAGTACGTTTTTTCCAGTCCCTTCAAAAACGTAATATCGGGGTTTCACTGTATACATTATTATAATTTAAATAAAAATAAGAGACCATATTTTATGAAGAAATTTTACACAAGAAGTTGAGAAAGCTATATTGTTATTTTCAAGTGTAAATCGGTTGGTCCACTTTAGTATAATTACAGAATGGTGTGTTTGAGTAGGTAAGCTGAGGTTATGTTTGTTTAAGGCACCCCTAAGGGTCATAATGTTAATATTCGATTAATTTGCAGTGGCGTAGTATAATTGCCTTCGCAAACAAAAATTGTATAATTCTATAATCTAAATATATCATGTGGTGATGTACCAATACATATATTGCAGGTTTACTTTGGGTGTACTGTAATAGAGCGGCACATAATTAATAGCGAAAATGGTTGATAACGCTTTCGTATTGCAGATTAAAAACGATCTTGTAATAAGTTAAAAAGTGTATGCACGGGGAAAAATGGAACGGATTTTTTAATAAAAATTACAGCTGCCTATTGAAAATTTCAATTTTGTATCAAAAAATACTATCAGTTTTTCAATTTGAGTAACTTCTAAAATCTCATTGTATTTTTTATAATACGCAATTTTTTATTATTTGAATCGTACTGTCAAATTTCCCGGTAACCACTGAAAAATTAAATGAAACAGACTATATTTTAATTTTTTGCAATTATTACAATGTCTAAAAAATAAAATGAATTCCTTATTTAATTCATAGAACTATAAAGGTCGTTTCATTGCTTTTGAAAATAAAACAATATCTTAATACAGCGACTTAAATGTAAAAGCTCAGGTACGTGAAAATGAAGATTTTTGATAGAGAATAGAGAAACTTCTCCATTGTTTATTGGAAAAAATCAGTTATTTCTCGAAGATGATTGAAAAATAGCTCTAACAAAACTGAGTATTTAATTGGTAAATCATGTAAAGGGAAATCTGTGCAAACTTTATGCTGATAATTTGCACAGGCAATTATTTGAGCAAGAACCCACTGTATATTTTCGCAGTTTTTTTCCCGCCACTGGAAAACCACGACTGGATTTTATTTGAATTGGTAAAGTTGGCTGGAACGTGCCTACTGAATACCTCAGGTGATTTTCTTTTTCCCCCTCCTTTAACGAGAACTGCCATGCCCGAAATGAATTCAACGAGCGTCAAATCGGATTGACAGTCAAGCTTCATAGCCTACATAAATTGCCAAATTGTTGTTAACTTTTATGAGAGATAATAATGACTTGTTTTATAGGATTTTTACTTCCTCATGAATATAAATAATGGTTGGAGAGGTATTATGTTAATATTTATTTTTATTTTGTGAATTGAATATTGAATGATGTTTATAATTTTTGGAATATTTTTATTATCTACGCGTACATCAAATGTTTCACATAATACAAAATATTATGTCCGCGAAATGATCTAATTGTGAAGGCATTTGTTATAAATTATTAACTGTGATATATTTTATTCTATATAATAAAATAAAACAGTCACCATTTTGACATCTGTAATGGAATTACGCTGACTAACGAACTTAACCGCGAGATATAATTTATAATTAAGTTTTAAAAATATCAAAATGAATCCTATACATATAGTTTTAAATGGACCCCATATTGATTAACGTGCTAACCATAACACAAAAAAAGATTAAAAACTAATTTTTCTATACATATAGTGGCCTTCTAATGGAACTATACGGGTCTAATTACAATAAGTGCATAAACATTTTAATAAAAAACAAAATAATTCCCATTATGAGATTTATTTCCATTGGAAAACTCGCTAAAGCATGAATTTAATGCTATTAGGTCGTTATAAATATATAGACTAATTAATCTCTTTTGTGCGACGACATAATAAATATAAATTATATCTGGATTTAATTCGATTGCAATTATGGTGATTGCGACCTACAATAACGGGGTTCGATCTGGGTCAGGCGGTGTAGATAGGTCAAGGATGGAACATTCCATATTCCATACTCCATACTCTAGGACTCTAGACAATAGAGATTGCACTGAAGGTGATATGATTGAAGCAGTAGGTTATAAAAAATAATACTGCAGCAAATATTAAAGATGACATTTATTTTGTTCGTTTACACTCGGAACCAAAACATGTAGTGGTTTTTATTTAAGCAATTGTTAGTTTAATATTATTGTTTATGTTATCTATTATAATAAACTCCCTCTATAATAACATCATTTTGTTGTGAAATACATTCCTCTTTAAATAATTCTCCATAATATATAATATTGATTACTCCGGAATTTCGTTTTGAATGCCTGTCCCCAAGAACTATTTCGTATTTGTAATTCGTTTTATTATATTTTTTATTTCAGAAATTTTTCTTGATAAAAAATTTGCATGAATACCTGCTTAATTCTAAGTACTTTTTTAATCATGTAATTTGTATTAAAAATTAATCGTTTTTGAATAAAAAATTATTGAAAATCCAGAAATTTCTGTTTGGAGTGCTCCATATCATGAAAATGGACATATTAAGAAAAAATTATTCATGTTCGGGCTAGAGTTGCCCCATGTCTGGGACAACCGTGGGTACTTTTTTATTTTGTACTGGTTAGATTCTGGGCCCGCCTCGGTACTATATTAGTCGACAAGCTTTGGCCATGCCTTGAACGATGTTATCATTTGTATGTTGACCCAGTGTTGGTTGTCACGCTTGGCTCAGGGTTAACTATTTTTGGTGCACGCCTGGCCCCTTTGTAATTTATTATATGGGAAGCTTCCAAAAGCACAAAACTTTTGACTGAAATATTTTTACTGAAAATTTGTTATTTTGGAAGCCAAATAAATACCTGGTAAAATAATAAATATTTTTATAATTACTTTTTTATCGGTAAGTCTACTTTTTTCGTCAATCAATAACTAAAAATTTGAAAATAAAATTATATAAAACAATCTATAATTAATATCGGTATGGAGAACCATACATGACTTCCATGTTCTATAATATCTTTTACAATAGATAATTGTTAATATAAAACTCACCTTTGTATTATAAATATTAGTTTTCTGATATTCTAATGTCAGTTGTAGAATAGACATTTTTGTAAAATAATAATTATCTGACATTTGAATTTAACTGCGCTTGTTTCCATGACAACATGTATTTATTAGAATTTAAAATTAAAATTTTGAGGGTGGTTTTCACCCCTTCAGTGGCTATCTAAGCACGTTTATGAAATAAGTTACACACACACACACGCACACACACACACACACACACACACACACACACACACACACACACATACACACACACGCACAGCCGCCATGCGGAAATTAACTTTTCTTTGCGTTTTGAAGTTAGTACAATCAGAATCTGCTTTTTTTTCGGACATGATTTTTTGACGGTATTACAATACTTCCATTTCTTCGAACATGGAAGTAAAATGCACTAAATATCGGTATGGAGAACCATACATGACTTCCATGTTCTGTTATATATTTTACAATAATTTTTAATATAAAACTCACCTTTGTATTATAAATATTAGTTATCTAATATTCTAATGTCAGTTGTATAATACACATTTATTCTTCCATGTTCGAAGAAATGGAAGTATTGTAATACCGTCAAAAAATCGTGTCCGAGATAAGAGCAGATTCTGATTGTACTAACTTCAAAACGTAAAGAAAAGTTAATTTCCGCATGGCGGCTGTGCGTGTGTGTGTCTGTGTGTGTGTCTGGATGTAGAATTTTCTTCCGTGTACGATAACTACTGTAGATATGCACCGATTTGAATTATTTTTGGGGAAAATGTTTGCCTCAGTGAGTACTCCAGACCTATTGATAGTGGTGCTAATCGGATTAGGGGTTTCTGAAATATTCGAAATTTTGTACCAATTATCGTCTGAAAAGTGATTAGTATCTCACCAATTTTGATAAGACTTGGTACATTTGTAGTTCAATCCAATCTAAGAGGCACTTAATTAAAAAATGTACCAAATTAGCTACTGAAGGGGTGAAAATCACCCTCAAAATTTTAATTTCAAATACTAATAAATTCATGTTGCCATGGAAACAAACGCAGTTAATATCAAATGTCAGATAATAATTATTTTATAAAAATGTGTATTATACAACTGATATTTATAAATACAAAGATGAGTTTTATATTAAAAATTATTGTAAAAGATATTATAGAACATGGAAGTCATGTATGGTTCTCCATACCGATATTGTAGAATAATAATAATGTGACATTTGAATTTAACTGCGTTTGTTTCCATGACAACATGAATTTAATAGTATTTAAAATTAAAATTTTGATGGTGGTTTTCACCCCTTCAGTGGCTTTTTGGGCACGTTTATGAAATAAGTGCCCCTTAGATTGGATTGAACTACAAGTGTACCCAGTCTTATCAAAATTGGTGAGATAATACTCACTTTTTAGACGATAATTGGTACAAAATTTGGAATCTTTCCGAAACCCCTAATCCGATTAGCACCAAAATCAATAGGTCTGGAGTACTCACTGAGACAAACATTTTCCCAAAAAGAATTCAAATCGGTGCATATTTACAGTAGTTATCGTGCACGGAAGAAAATTCTACATCCAGACACACAGACACACGCACAGACACACACACAGACACACGCACAGCCGCCATGCGGAAATTAATTTTTCTTTACGTTTTGAAGTTAGTACAATCAGAATCTGCTCTTATCTCGGACACGATTTTTTGACGGTATTACAATACTTCCATTTCTTCGAACATGGAAGTAAAAGTAAAAAAATAAATTTTCAGCTATCACAAAAATTTCAGGTTTTTATGACTAAAACAAATAAAAGCGCGGGGCACTATAAAGGCAAATCATGTATGAATTTTCCTGGTATTGTCTTTTGCACAAGGGTCGTTTTTTCGCCTTATTTTCCTGGACTATAAATATATAATAAATAAACCATTGAATGTTTGGTTCGTGGATTTATCTTGGTTCTCTGAACGGAGATTTTTTTTAGTTATGAAGTATTTAAATACACAAAAGTACCTATTTACATTTTCTTGAAATTTCTGATAGGTATCGGTACATGTCATCCACATTTGTATTCATATAGTCACATATAAATTAAAAATATTTGAAAAGTTAAAATGACATAGGTATAAGTCAGTAAAATATTTTTAATTTTTAATGTTTTTATATTATTTTATAACAATAAAAATGTTTGCGTTAAATTATGTTTGTCATACATTTGTCTTTCAGATCTGATCTAATATTGTCAGATATATCAAAACGTTCACACCAGAGTATGACGAGAAATTGATTAACCATATTAAAGATTTGTCAAATGAATGTTCAACACTGACGAAAAAATAACTTTTAATATTAGCTTTCGATCTTACAGTAGAGTTAAAGATTCCTCATCGCTTCAGTATAGAAAAAGATACAGCTAGCAATTTTTTTTAATGATTTTATGAAAAGACATTTCGATTTATCGCTCTGGACTCGAGAATTTATAAGTCTTATGCTGTTTTAGAGGGCTATTTTTTATGTGTCCAATACCAAGTGCTACATTTTTTTCTACAAAAGAAAAAAAATGTCATTAGGGATAACTTTATTGTAAATATTAATTATTCGGTTTAATTTGACTTGTAGGTTAGTTGATTACAAATTAATAAATAGCGAAATTTTATCTTCTAATTAGTTTTTTATTTATCTTTCAAACTCTTTAAGTGCCAGGTACTAGGGGACTTCCCCCTATCTATTATATCTTTAAAATTTGTTTAGTAATAAATATTTTAATAATTATTTTCTTTGATTTAATTTATTATTATCAATCGATAATATTAGTTACATATATGCATAAATAAATTTAGCTAATTTTAATTTGAAGTTGTTTTTTTTAGGTTAAAGATTATTTAAATAATAATTAATATATTTAAATTAATATCCGGACTATAAAAATACATAAATTATATGTTTTGTAAATTATCTGATATTTTTTAAAATATGTATCCAACTAATAATATTTTTATAATTATTTTATGTAATTATAATTATTTAGTTAAATCTATATTCGATTGATAATATTAATTATGTATAAAAAAATTAGTTAATAGATAATATTAATTAATTACCTATAAAAAATAGTTAATTTTAATTCAAAGTTATGTTTTTAAGATATGGATTAATTAAATTGTGATTAATATATTTAAATTAATATCCGGACTATAAAAACATATGCAAAGATAATTTAAAGCAGTTGTTGTTTTTTTTTGCTAATTCAAACAAAACTTTACAATGAAATTATTTATTGGTATTTTTTGTTTTTTAATTTTATCCATACAAGATGGATATATGAAAAGTAAGTTTAAATTTTAATTAATCAGGAAAACGCTAACTAAAGTTGAATGTTATAAAATGTACAACAAATCGTGTTAATGCAGTAAATATTGGTGACTGTGAATGAACTTATGTAATTTAATTTAATTTATAACTACAAAGAATAAATTCAATTTTAATAAATTAAATTGCTTATTTAAAAAAATCAAACTCTCTTTATTTCACAAAATTATTAAAAAAAAGATTTTTGTTAATGTTTATATAATGTAATATTAGTAATATTATTAAATATGTTTATTCAATTTTATTACCAATAGGTAATAAATAAGTTAAAACAATTCACACATTTGAAATATTTATTTAATATGTTTTTTATCCAATGTTGTAGAATCAACTTACAAAATGTTTCTTGAAGCAAAAACATGGTTTGAAGCTTACCAAAGTTGCAATCTTCAAAGAGGTCATTTGGCTATAATTAATACTGTTGAAGAAAAAAATGAACTTAATACGTATATGATGTCGCTGGTAGGAAGTTCATACAGGCAAGTTCACATTGGTTACCATATGTTGTTTGGCGGAGACACTGTTGATATTTTAGGTAAAAAAATGTTTATTTGTATAATTCTAGCTTCTTCCGATTTTTTCTTAAACAAACGTTAAATTAAAATGTTTTACCGACACTAAATAACGAAATATTGGAATATTTATTGTATAATAATTAGATTAAGAGTCTCTTTTATTTAACCTATCATATCATAAATAGCTGAAAAAGTCTATAATATATATATATATTTTTTTAGGAAATGAATTAGAACAAAAGAATTGGTATTCAGGGTATCCTTCTCAAAACTTTCTCAAAGCCGGTTGTGGCACGAGTTATTCTTATACTGCTTTATTAATGGACGTAAATTGTCTAAGCAAGCTGAACTATCTTTGTGAATTTCCAGACAAAATTGAAGGTATGTATCTAAATTCATAATCCCTGAATAATATATAAAACTACGCCCACTGAAGAAAAATAATTACACTTTCTCCAAATACACAACATAAAATTTGTTTAATACCAATAATAATAGTCTTAGTTTGTCAGTTACGCAAATAACACATGCAGCTACTGAAAGTAATTTTTTTTACTGTTACAATTTATTTTGCTGACTTTTTGTAATACTTTCC
Source organism: Sialis lutaria (assembly GCA_949319165.1). NCBI lineage: Eukaryota > Metazoa > Arthropoda > Insecta > Megaloptera > Sialidae > Sialis > Sialis lutaria. Next base: position 5,331,055 of record OX439236.1, read on the forward strand.
AGTAGAAGAGACGACAAATATACCAGTAAAATATAAGATCAGAAACATACGGTAATCTTGAAATGAATTGCCATTATATCGACCAATCTTTCGGCTCTTTAAGTAAATGTAATTGTAATTTCTTATGTGTTACATAGTTGTGAAATCACCAGACGTCGATGAAGCTACATATTTAGTATACCATAACTATGTGACTTGGCCAGAGGCGAGAAGAACTTGCAGAAATAAAGGTGGACGTCTTGTTATCATTAACAGCGAGCAGGAATTGCAACACGTTCTTAAACTTATAAACGAAAAAAACATCGAATGGTTCTGGGCTGGTTACCATAATATATTTAGTAATGAGGAAATTATTCTTGAAAATGGTAAGTTAATAAAATACTGATTTGAAGATTAATGAAATATTAAGCGGGTTTTTTTTTTTATTAATTTTGTCTGTTGAACCCGTTGGTTCATTTAGACAGCATTTTTATATGTTGTTTATTTTTACTTTATTTGTTGATTTTAATTTTTTCTTTTAATTTTTGTTTAATTGTTTTTTTTATTGTTGATTAAAGCGGGGTTTTTAAATATATTTTAGTGGGTATTAAAATTTGAAAAACTACACAGATAAAAGAAATTACTTGGGCCAAAATATCCTTATTTTATATATAACGAAAACAATATTTTTTATAAAGAAAATATACTCTTAATCCAGTGTTTCGGCTTCTCAGTTCTAGGAATTTTACCCTTCTTTATAAAAGCATCGTTTTTTTGATATTCTTAAAAAAATTCAGATTTTATGTAAAAATAGGCAAAAATAAAAATGTTACATTGATAAAGTATTTTCAAGTTTTTAATATCTTCTTTTTGATATTAAATCGATTTTTAGAAAAGCTGGACAATAATGAACTAAAACTAGAAAACAACTTTAAAACTTTGTTAAGCTATCACTTGATGGACCAAATTGTAGAATGGTCTGCATAGGTGATTTTTAAAGCTTTTTTGTTTTTTGCTCAGTTTAAAAGTTTGAGATTAAAGCTTTAAAACGCATTTCTGAACGGTTGCTCTGCAAATATTTTTACCGATTCGTATTTCGCCTATTCATATAGAAATCAAAAATCCATTAAATTTTTAAGTGTATAGTAGTTTTTCATTAATTTTTTCGTATATTTTTCTACAACAAGAAAGTTTTAAATGTTTGTTATAAATATTAGTAATTTTCTGTAACAAATACACATTCATACCTATATTATTTAACATTCAAGGTGATGTGGGAGAAAGTCAGCATTTAAGATGGACTATTCCATGCGATAATCGCCAAGGATATGGAGCAGTTTACATGACAGGAAAAACAAAACTGTTCAATGAAAATGCGAAGCATCCATTTGTATGTGAAATAAGTACACTGCACTGCACTGAACAACTCCAGGAATAATCAACTGAAGAGTAATATTTATTATTGTTCAACTGAACAATTCTAATAAAATAATTACTTTTTGTTAGTGCTTGTGAATTAAAATAATACTTATTGTATTATAATTGTTCTTTCTTGGTATTGTTTTTTGAGTTTTTTTTTATAGAAAGGTTATAATAGTATACTAATTCTTCATTCTTAATCGCTAAAAATATATTATTGTATCAATCATATGTACCTACATTTGTACATGCTTTTATATATTACATAATATGTACTCATTAAATAAATAATAAACCTGCTTAATTGAAACAATTTTGTTTATTTTGGTTATAATAATAATAATATTCGTGTGAATACAACCAATAATTTTCCTATACAAAATTTTCCACCTCCTTACAACCCTTTAGGAGTTGAATTTTTGGGAAATGCTGAAATGGGTGTTTAATTATTTGTTTAGTTTCAAGTAAGTCCAGAAAAAAAATATTAACCCATAGAAACTTTTACACCCATTTTTTACCATTGTAGGGGTTGAATTTCAAAAAATCCATTCTAAGTGTGTGCTTACATCATAAAAGGAAGACACTCATGCAATTTCACCTAACTAGGTTCAGGGGTTTGGGCTCGGTGATGATGAATCAGTCAGTCAGTCAGTCAGGACAAGTTATTATATGTATGATATTAGATTACTGTTATATTGTACTAATTGTACATACATATACCCAGGCCCTGAGAGAGCTTTAACGGGGCTCGGGCCAACCCACATTTTGGGGCCTCCATACTCCCTCCACCCGAGCGTAAGGACATTCCAAACAAATTTCGTACTAGTAAAATTCTTATAACTTCCTGATATTATTTTAATATTAAAAACTAGGGGGTTTTTTAAGAAAAATTTCCTTTTTTTGCTTTCTACTTTTTCTCCAGGTGTGTTTTTTTGTAGTATATTTATGTTTTTTTTTTAAATAATCTTTATTAAAAATAGTATAAGTATCAAAAAATATGTAAAAATGTAAAATATGAATAATTTTCAGGGCGCCGGGGCCCCTGAGAAACAGGCCTATCACAAATCCCATTCTAATTGCAATTCCTATATATACAACTACATACATACTGTGATTTCGTTCACGTTGTGTTTTTAAATAGAACATTTATTTGTAGTTTGTAAAGTCTGTATTATCCATTTAAGGTTGAATTTTGCCTCAGCGAACAAATTTTTTTTTAAACATGTGGTTGCGGGTATTAAGGACTATGGGGTATTATATGGCTATGAAGTGTAATAATTAACCAGAATCGTGGTGAGGTAAATAGTATGAAAAGTATATTAATCATCCAGTATAGACCGGGAGCCAGGCTACATTCCGTTTGAAAAACCGTTAGGATTCATAAGAGTTGGTGATTTACATTCAGAAAGATGTAAAGAATGAAATTCTGAAGGTTACCGGAAAAAAAACTCGGAACTTTTTTTGATACGAGCATTATAACGGAGTCCTTCCAGTTATAAAAAAAAATAGATGTTGCACCATTTTTAATTTTGATGAAACTTTAGTCAGTTGTTATTATACGTATAAGTTAGCAAAAACTGTAATTAGAAAATTTTAAATGTTCACAGGTTGGAGGTGGTAATCGTTTTATTTACCCTCGTAAGATATGAATATTTAATCGATTTTTAACGTTTTTTTGACTCGCTATAGCATGCGTTCTAATTAAACAATTATAATGAACTTGGGGTCATTTGAAAGCCTAAAGAGTCTAGCTTCAAAATGATTTAACTCAATTTTAAGTTTAGGTTATTTTCGTTGTAGATATTCGTAATAAAGGCTTTTCAATTTCATTTATGAAATTGTCATTTTATCTTTTTTCAAAATTTTCAGTGGCTTTCTGGTTTAACCGAGAAAGCTGTAACTATGCGTAAGTTATGTTCACATATAGTACTCAGTACCCACAAAAAATCAGCTTGATTGATGCACATTTTCTATTAAAAAAATTAAGTTAAATATCACAAATATCACGGAAACACCAAAAACAGCAGTTTTCGAAGCAAATAAAAGTTATGTGGGGGGCAAGATAAATTGCTGAATTTTTTTTTTACAAATGCTCTTAATAATTATCTAAAAAGGACAATTTGATTCGTTTTGTTATTTTATTTTTTTTAGCTGCCAGAAATTTAAAAAAAAATCAAAAAAATGCAAAAACTCCAAAATTAGCTATTTTCAAAGTAAAAAAAAATCTGTGAAGGAGGTGAGATTAAAATGTGAATTTATTTTAAAGATGCTTACAGTAGTAAGGTTCAAAGGCCAAGTGGTGTTTTTATGATTTTTTTAATTTTTCTAGCCACTTAGTGTCCTGCAATTAAACTGAAAAACATTAGAATCACGCATTAAAAATGAAAAATAAAATAAAAATCAACAATTTTAGTAACTCCAATGCAGCTGTATCGCGGACTTAGTCATATAGGCGTCGCGCGGCTACTTACGTCACTCAAAAAGGATAGTAGCATATGTAGAAAAAAAAATTTCCATTTTAATCTCAGCCCCTTCATAGATTCTTTTTACTTTGAAAATAGCTAATTTTTGAGTTTTTGCATTTTTTTGATTATTTTTAAATTTCTGGCAGCTAAAAAAATTAAAATAAAAAAACGAATTAAATTGCCCTTTTTAGATAATTATTAAGAGCATTTGTAAAAAAAAATTCAGCAATTTATCTTGTCCCCACATAACTTTCATATGCTGCGAAAACGATCACCACCTCCAACCTGTGAACATTTAAAAATTTCTAATTACAGTTTTTGCTAACTTATACGTATAATAACAACTGACTAAAGTTTCATCAAAATTAAAAATGGTGCAACATCTATTTTTTTTATAACTGGAAGGACTCCGTTATAATGCTCGTATCAAAAAAAGTTCCGAGTTTTTATTCCGGCAACCTTCAGAATTTCATTCTTTACATCTTTCTGAATGTAAATCACCAACTCTTATGAATCATAACGGTTTTTCAAACGGAATATATTTCATGTACCTATGTGGAATGTATGAACAATAAGCGCAACATAAGAAATTATATTATTAAAAACTATTTTTAAATTAAATAAATAAATACATACAGGGTGATTCAGCACTGTCGTGCCAAACTTGAACAGTAGATTGAGAAAAATATTTTAAGCAAAAAACTTCCAATAAACATGTGTCCGGAAATTTTTCCTTAGGGAAGTACAGGACTCCAAAGATTTTACTAAAAATAAGTTTTAATTTTATATCTAGAGAACCCTTTGTGATAGAATTGTGAAATTTAGTAATTGGATTAGTAATAATAAGTGTTATGGATTTCTAATATTAACCAATTATATTTTAGGCCAGGGCTGTATGGGGCCAGTGGGCCCATCGATTTTTATCTAGTAATTGTTTGTTCCTTAATTTTTTTCCTGAGTTGGTACTTTTATAAGATTATATGCCACAAAATACATAAAAACATACTTTGCTTGTTTATCATAGGATAAACCGTTTTCGAGAAATATCGATGGAAAAGAAAGCATGCAGAATTAACCTTAATACGGATGCTTGAAATTATAAAAAATAAATGTATATTCATATTTTATGATAACAAATAAGACAAAAAGTTAATATAAATATACCTCCGAAAATGCACCCATATCAACAAATAGCCATTTTTTAGTCATGTTAATAAAGTTCACGTAACAGTAAAAGAACTGGCTATAGATCTTACAGGATTCATATTAGAAGGTTTATTTAAATGAACTTTATTCTTACCTTTTATCATAGAAAAAGAATATAAATTTATTTTTTGTAATTTCAAACATCCGTATTAAGTTAAATTCTACATGCTTTCTTTTCCATCGATATTTCTCGAAAACGGTTTATCCTATGATAAACAAGCAAATAATTTTTTTGTGTATTTTGTGTCATATAATCTTATAAAAGTATCAACTCAGGAAAAAAATTAAGGAACAAACAATTACTAGATAAAAATCGATGGGCCCACTGGCCCCATACAGCCCTGGCCTAAAATATAATTGGTTAATATTAGAAATCGATAACACTTATTATTACTAAATCAAATACTAAATTTCATAATTCTATCACAAAGGGTTCTCTAGATATAAAATTAAAACTCATTTTTAGTAAAATCTTTGGAGGCCTGTACTTCCCTAAGGAAAAATTTCCGGACACATGTTTATTGGAAGTTTTTTGCTTAAAATATTTTTCTCGATCTACTGTTCAAGTTTGTTTACGACAGTGCTGAATCAGCCTGTATATCGATTTAAATACAAAAATCAATTTGTTTTATTTCCTGTTTGAAAATTGAAATAAAGAAACTGTAATTAAAAATAAAAAAAAATTCTTTTATAAATTATTTTACATATTTTTTTAAAGGAATAACTAATAAATATTTTTTTAATTATTTTATGTAATTTTTATTATTTAGTTAAATCGATATCTGATTGATAATATTAATTATGTACAAAATAATTAGTTAATTTTAATCCAAATATATTTTTTTAAGATATCGATTAATTAAATAAATAATTAATATATTTTAATTAATTTCCGTAGTATAAAAACTTGTGAAAAGATAATTTAAAGCAGTTGTTGTTGTTTTCGCTAATTCTATAACAAAACTTTACAATGAAACTATTTATTGGGATTTTTTGTTTTTTAATTTTATCCATACAAGAAGGATACATGCAAAGTAAGTTTGAATTTGAATTATTTTTTTAGGAAAATGCTAACATGTATATGTCCAACATTAGTAATTAGTAATGTATAAAAAATCGTGCCAATGCAGTAAATCTTTGCTACTGTGAATTAACTAATGTAATTGATTTTAATAAATAGGTAAAAAAAAAAATTTAATTGTTTTTTTAAAAAGAAATGTTATTCAAACTTCCTCTATTTAATAAAATTATTGTAATGAAAACATTATTTTTTCTTTAATTATGTATTTATAATATTTAATTATATTACTATAATGCAATAGTAATAATAATAAATGTTTCAGAATCAACTTATAAATTGTTTACTGAAACAAAAACATGGTTTGAAGCATATCAAAGTTGTGAACTTCAAGGAGGTCATTTGGTTATAATTAATTCTGCTGAAGAGGAAGCTGAAATTATTAATCAGATGAAATCGCAAGGTGCAGTGTATGTCCACATTGGTGTACATATGTTGTATGGAGGAGACGTTGTTGATGTTTTAGGTAAAAAAAATGTTTATTCGTATAGTTCTAACTAGTTTCATTTTTCTTCTCAGCTTATTTCAACGTTAATTTAAAAAGTTGTATCCCCATTTTTTTGAGTTGAACTTTTTTATATATAAAGTCCTTATTATCTCACTACTATATCAAAACTATTTTTATCGTCTCGTTTATTGTAGGTATTATATATATATATATTATATATATATATATATATATATATATATATATATATATATATATATATATATATATATATATATATATATATATATATATATATATATATTTCTATATATGAGAATATTATATTTCAAAATATTACCTGGAGATTTTAAATGATTTGTAAAGACAATTAATTTCTAATTTTTTATTTAATTTTTGTACTATTGTATGAAAAGTGCGAACCTTAAAAAAAATACGAGTACAAGTTGTAAAACTTATATTCCTAAAAAATAATAATAATACAGTGATTGCACACTAACATATGATAGAAATTATTGTACCTGGAGTAATTACACTTAACCGCAAAACAAAAAATAAAAATAAAATCATCAGAAATCATCCTTTAAGTACCGTTATCTTTATTTTTTTAAATATAAATGTATATTCTTTATATATTTTCAAAGATGGATATCTGCCGAATAAATATATAGCAATGGATTTCGATTTAAAAAATAGATCAGTGGAAAATGCATCTAAAACATCGCGCGAGAGTTGCGTATCTTGAATACCCTATTTTGCTCTGTTCCGACGTAGTAATTTCGGGTAATTTTTGTCCAAAGTATTGTCAACTAATGTACTTTCGATTATTATTAGACAGAAAGAGTTATAACGATCTTGTCAGTTAAGTCGAAAATATATGTTTAAACGGCAGTTCTATATTACATTATACTCGTACATAGAACGATATATGTTTGTATGTACCTATGTATGTACGTATGCTGTAGAAAAGTGAACGAAGTTATAAACAACTCTTTAAAATTATGAACGGTTTCTCCTACACAAAAAAATTTTGTTTCGCTTTTGTAGAAAATTATTTCAGCTACGAATTAGTAAGATGTGTTGTCTTTTTCGAAACCGTTTTTGAGATATTTGCAAAATACTGTGCGAATTTATACTCCGCGCAATGAATCCTTGCAGCGGTCAGATCGATGAGGAACTTTCATAGATTATTTATTATCCTAATACTAATGTGTATACAAAAATTTAGTTAGTTATAATATTTTTTAAGCCCTAAAACTTTTACACTTAACATGTTTCTCTAAAACTCTTCGATTTAATTTGAGGTTCCGATATTTTTCCTTAATTTTAATACAATCAGTTATGAGTACAGTTTTAATATTTATAACACAAAAATCAGTTTGTTTAAATGAATATTTGTAATACATTATTTTTATTTTAACATTTTTTTTAGGAAATGAAGTAGCGTACAAGAATTGGCTTTCAGGATATCCTGTTAATAATTTTGTCACAAACGCTTGTGCTTTGACTCATATTCATAATGCTCTTATATTTGAAGGAAATTGTCTAACTAAGCGAAACTACCTTTGTGAATTTCCGGACAAAATTGAAGGTAGGTATCTAAATTATTAATCCCTAAATAATATATAAAACTTCATACACCCAATGAAGAAAAATAGTGATATTTTCCCCAATGTTGACATAACATTAAGTTGTTTAAAACTTGCATAATAATAATAACCTAAGTTAGTCAACTGCACAAATAATGCATGTAGCTACTGGAATTATAATTAAATACTGGTAATTTGGCATGAGTGAATCTTTTTCTTTACTGTTACAATTTATTTTTCTGATGTTTTGTAATACTTTTTAGTAGAAGAGGTGACATACACCAGCAAAATATAAGCGTAGAAGCATACCGGTGATCTTGAAACGAATTGTCATTATATCGACCAAACTTTCGTGAACATTAACACGACTCTTTAAATGTAAATGTAATTTTAATTTTTTATTTGTTACATAGTTGTGACATCACCGGACGTTGACGATGCTACATATTTAGTAATCAATAAAAATGTGACTTGGCCAGAGGCGAGAAGAATGTGCAGAAATAAAAGTGGACGTCTTATTATCATTAACAGCGAGCAGGAATTGCAACATGTTCTTAAACTTATAAAAGCGAAAAACATCGAATGGTTCTGGGCTGGGTACCATGATATGTTCCTTAACGAAGAAGTTATTCTTGAAAATGGTAAGTTAATTTGAAGATACATATATTAAAGAAATATAAGCGGGTTTTAAATAATTTTAATGGGTTTTAAAATTTGAAAAAAATTATAAAAATGACATTGTTTCGGCTTCTTTTCAGTTTCTAGGCATTTTATTTTTTGTATAAAAACATCGTTTCGTCAAAAAGGTAATAGGATATTCTTATGTCAATATGAACAAAATTAAAATTGTTAACCCTTTGTATCCCCATGTGACATTTCTGTAACAAACCTCAATAATCCCGCTAATATACGTACTAAATATATTTAGTTCATTCAAATATGTGTAACACTACTGTAACATACCACTGAATAACTTAGTATTAAGTAAAATTCACAGATGGCATAACCTATTGACTCACGTATTATTACGTAAACATTGGCAGTAAGACAGGACCAGATCCGGTTATTGGCCGATTTGGGTAGAAAAAAAAATACGTTGTAGTTTCCCCAGTGTATGGCGTTTCACAAACAATTTGCGAAAAATGCGGTGTATTTGCTACAACAAACTAAATAATTGTTTCAAATCCTGCATTACGACATAAAAGTTTTGTTACGATTATCTCACAATATGTCAATCCTAAATAAGTCAAATAAATAATTATAAATAAATATTTTTAAATTTCTGAAAAAAACGTGTTTTTTTATATGCCTAAACTTGTCTCTTTATCAACATAATTAAAATTTTTATGATCTTGAGCGACAAAGGGTTAATTCTTCAATAAAAATATTTGCAGAACGATCGTTGATAAAGTTTTTGACGTTTGTTATCTCTATTTTCTGAAATAAAAAAAACGATTTTTAAAAAAGCTGGACAATATTCAATCAAAACTTTCACTTGATGCATGGGTGATTTTTAAAGCTATTTTTTTTGCTCTGTGATTGTATTTTTTTTTGCAAATTTATCCAATATCAAAATTAAAGATGACAGCTTCATAATGCATTTTTGAACAGTTGCTCTGCATACCGGTTTGAAATGTACCTATTTATATAGAAAACAAAAATCCGTTTAGTACTTCGTCATTAATTCCCTCGTCTACAAAAAAGCTGCCATGGGTTCCACAGGTCTTTCTCAAACGTAACACTGACAGTGAACAGTGTACGTGATTCATATTTTATTGAAACATATTTTTGAAAAATTAACAAAATATAGAATAAAATAAATGGGACATAAACCATAGAAAAATTATTTTGTACATTATGTATAAAATGAATTTTGTTGAACGTAAATACTAAACCAGAAACGGATGTTTACACTTGTCAATTTTTTAATTTTCGAATCGTTTTTGACATAAGAATAAAATATTTTGAGTATATTATTATCTATAATTTATTTAGCATGCATTTTTCCAATATTTATATTTTAGCCAGAAATAATGTTTAAAAATAATTATTTAGAATCACTTATTACTGAGTATTACGTATAAGAAAGTCCCATGGTATATATGGCAAACACGCACACTGTCAAATCTCTGATATACGTATAAGAAAGTCCCATGACACTCATGGCAGATATTTTTTATTTTTTCTATTTGAAATGTAATTAATTTTTTTTCTCAAAAATTTGATTTGTCGAAAAAAAATGAATAGAATATAAATTATATATAATAATATTACCTAAAAATTTTCAACTAGACCATTTTTCTCTAATTTTCACTGTTTCTATGTTACCTATATATAATAATGTGTATAAGAAAGTAAAAATATTTAAACTAAGAATTTACTATATACGCATTCACATATTATTTAACATTCAAGGTGATGTGGCAGAAGATCAGCATTTAAGATGGACTATCCCATGCGACAATCGCAAAGGGTATGGAGCTGTTTACAAGACAGGAAAACCAAAACTGTTGAGTGCAACATCGAACCATCCATTTGTATGTGAAATAAATACATTGCACTGCATTGAACAGCCTCAAGAACAATCAACTGAGGAATAATAATTATTATTGTTCAATTAATTTTGTATGTATATTTATAAAACGTGTATTTAGATTATTATAATAATATCTATGCTTGTTATATAAATATACACACCTACATACTATTTGTTAGTGCTTGTGAATTAAATAGTACTTATTTTATTATAATTGTTCTTTATTGGTGTTGTTTTTGAGTTTTTTTTTATAAAAAGGTTATAATTACATACAAATTCTTTATTTTGAAACGCTAAAAATATTTTATCATATCAATCATATATGTACATTTGTACATGCTTTTATAATATTATATTACACAATATGTACACATTATATAAATAATAAATCCGCTTGATTGAAACAATTTTGTTTATTTTGGTTGTATGAATAATTGATTTAAATAGCAATCATACAAAATCTAAAGCAAGTACATAAGTATGAGAATCTTATAAGTTATGTACTTTTATTTATTTACATATTTTGATAGCTATTTGGTTTATGGATTTATCTTTGTTATCTGAATGGAAATTTGTTATTTTTAGCTATGAATTATTTAAATACTCAAAATTATTTACATTTTCTTGAAAGCTCTTATAGGTATCGTTACATGTCATACACATTTGTATTTATTTGTTAATATGGCACAGGTAAGTCAGGAAATAATTTTTATTTTTATTGTTTTTTCATATAATGACAATATAACCATCACAATTAACATTGAACAAAACGAGTAAATGGTATAATATCTTACCGTTTCAACTAAATTGAACAGCATATGTATATCTAATTAGGTAATGCATACCATATATTAGTAGAAATTTGGAAATTAGTTTAGTAAATACCTGTTGTTTAATTTGGAGCAAATTGAAATTTTTTTAAAAGGCTTCATTTGTTTGTTTCTTATTTGTAAAATTATATGTAAATATTTCAAATAATCATATCCTTATCAATAAATATAACAAAAAAAATGATTTTTATGTAGATATTATATTAATAATTGCGAAAAAATGTAAAACTATATATTATTAGATATGTATACCGGGTGGTCTATTTAAATTGAGACATGGAAATATCTCGAAAATTAAGGTTTTTCAGGGAAAATGTTTGGTACAAAAGTTTCAGGGCTAGAAGAGGGGAAATCAATGGAGGTAAAATTTTTAACTTTGAGTGGAGCTTTTAAGGTCGTTTTGGAGCCAACTTCATTTTTTTAATGGAAACCTATTTCTTTTTTTTACATATATTCGTATTTTACAGAAAACAAGAAACAACTTTTGTCTGAGAAGTTTTTTTAAAATCCTCAATTCACGAGCATTTTTTAATCAATTATTTTTTATAAAAAAAATCGAAATTATTATTTTTAATATTAATTTTCACTAAAAAAGGATTTTGAAAAACTTCTCAGACAAAAATTGTTTATTTTTCTTTTGTAAGATACGAATACGTAAAAAAATAAATAGGTTTCCATTAAAAAAAATGAAGTTGATCCCAAAATGACCTTAAAACCTCCACTCAAAGTCAAAAATTTTATCTCCAATGGGTTTCCCCCTTTTAGCCCCGAAACTTTTGTACCAAACATTAAAAAAATTTTTTTTTCGAGATATTTGCTTGTCTCAGTTTAAATAGACCACCCGGTATAATGAGTCAGAGTATCCGTTATTTTATCTTGATTCTGAAAGTTCTTTTAACCGTATTCTCTGGACCCTCAGTATTTCTACCTTCAGATGGCTGTTGGTTATCTATATGGATCTTTCAATATCGATGGCGTTAGATCATAACACGATAACTGCAAAAGGTGACTTTTCAGAAGTTTTATTACAATGTAATTGTGCAGTTTTCTATGACACATTGGTATAAGTATTTATGAGAAAATGGCAAAACATGTCCGTTACAAGTATGATAAAAAACACCAATGTTTAGTTGACATTAAAAAATTAATTCACATGTTATCAGAAGTTAAGTTTAAATAAGCTTGTACTAATTTCTGTAGTATTGAAATTTTCTTATTATATAACCACATACGTTAATTAATTGGTACTCAGTTATCTGAAAACTTTGTGAAATTAAATGAAAATACGTAATTTTTGTACCACAAATCGAGATACATATTACAATATAAAACAAATACCCTTATTTAGTACATTGTTATTATTATCTAACCCTTTTTGTAAATTCCAGTCTTGTCGTTTGAATAAATGTTTATAGGCGACTTAAAATTATACTTTCAAATTTACATGTATTCGCAAAAACTATATTTTAGCGATCCTATAAAACGAACGAGATGTAGCATATTTTATACATTTTATGTATCTACAGTTGTAAAAGAGAAGATACATAAAACGTTGCTTCTAACAATCAGCATTAGTAATGCGAATACAACTCTATTTTTGTCGTATACTTCTAAATAAATAAAATTAGAAGTCATATTGAGAGCAATCAATACCTATACTATACTTGTAGTATCGAAACATTTTCTCTTTACAATATTTTTAAACATGTACAGTACAGATATTGTTATTTTAATAATAAACTAATATCTAATGGATCATATAAGAAAATTAACAATTTTTTTTATAAAAAGTTCTGAATTAAAGAAAATTCAATAGAGTTTGAGTAAACAAGGTTTACGGTTCAACTACAAACTGGCTAACTAACAAGGGAACCTTTTCAAGTCGAAAATTCGTATCGAGTTTAAACGTTGTATATAGTTAGAGGAGGTCAAGGTAAGTAACAAAAAATGTATCATAACTGCGGTAAAACGGTTTAAGGGGTTGAAACATCCCTATGAAAATGTGCAAAATAATCATATTTTTTCAAATAACTCTGAAACTAATGAAAATTTTAAAAAAATCTACAATACAAAATTTTCATGATTTTTTATGCTCTTTCGAATGGCGATAGTCAAAACACGAAAAAATTAAACCGTTGACCCCCACCTCCCGCCGACATTCCATAGGTTTAATTTTTTCGAATTTTGACTATCGCCATTCGAAAGAGCATAAAACATCATCAAAATTTAGTATTGTAGGTTTTTTAAAATTTTCATTAGTTTCAGAGTTATTTGAAAAATATGATTATTTTGCACATTTTCATAGGGGTGTTTCACTCCCTTAAACCGCTTTACCGCAGCTGTGATATTTTTTTTCTTACCTTGACTTCCTCTAACTATATACAAAGTTTAAACTCGATACGAATTTTCGGCTTGAAAAGGTTCCCTTGTAAGAATAAAATTGTGAGGTGAGGGTAAAAAGAGTTTCGGTATTATAAATGTGCTGCATTTATAATTTATCATTCAAACCTTTGTTATTAAAGTTCAAGGTAGTTGTAGATTATTATCGTGTAGATCTGATTGTGTTATAATAAACTACATTACAAAGTTTGTTCAACTGTCTGCATTGAAGTCGTGTCTAACAAAAGTTATCTTCATTGTGTCATAGAGAACTATACAATTTCTATGTTCTTGCAATCAACTATATGTGTATTCAATAAGGCTGTACAAAATTACTTTATTTTAACAAATTTAATCAAGAAACATGTTACTTACTTGGGGAAGCATCATGATCCAATAAAACATATTCTGCTTTGGAAATTTTGACAGCCACCATTTTATATAAATTTCTTGCCGATTTCGTATTACGTTGACAAAAACCTTATATGTGTTGTGCTTCAAAATAATTGATCGATAGTTAAATCAAAGAAAGAAAAAAATAAAAAAACTCTTACATAAGCAGTATTGTTCGTTTATTTATTTATATTCCGTTTGTCACAAATTCCTTGTTAAAAAAAATTCTTGGCGATGACGTTACAGTATTGAACAAATGAACTATCGACCAGATCTTGTATTATTGGATTATGGGACAGCATATTGTTATTAATATTTTTATAATATTAAAATACTGTAAAAAAGTTGATTATATTAATTCTGTATACACGATGTAGAATATGAATAATATGAAATATAAGATAATAAACAGTAAATGTTATTAAAGACGAATGCAAAAACTTCTTCGATTCGTATTACGGCCATAGAGATATAATATAGCATCTGGGCTGACAAAGATAGTTTTCGGCGTACCATTTTGCTTCCAGTATTCTGTAACCTAAACATGTTTCAGTTGTTTCCATGGTTGCCATCATTTCAATGTTTTTAGTATTGAGAGTCAGTTCACGCTGTTGTCAGCCAATCACGATTCGTTAGACAAGGAAGTACGGTACCCGAGTATAAGCTATCTCTACTGACAAAGTCATTACATTGAGTTATTGCTCCAGTTATATTACATCTCTATAATTACGACCTAATTAGGTATTAAAATAACACCTTATTTCATGATGTTCGTACGTGGTGGTTGTGGAGTATTGGCTCACAAGATACTGTCAGTTAATAGTAGCGTTACATTAATATCTATTAAACGTTATATTAGTAACGTCCATAATCTCCTAAGAACGACAAATGGAAGTGATTATTAATGGTATGTATGTACATATATTTTATTATATTTGCAAATAAAGACTTAAAAAAATGTTAATTTTTCATATGTTTTAATAAATAAATCAATGTGTTTAAATTGTTAACACATTGGTGGAAAGTATCAGTTTTGGAAGATGATATGACATAATATGTATGTTGTATCTTTAAACACTTTGTTGATACTACTATACTTGTAAGTATAGATCTATGTGTACATGACAGAGATAAGTTAAAAGTTAATTTTATAGACACATTTAAGCAGAAATAAGTACTTCATATGCGTTCCTTGACGGCGTTTGCGTTTTCGTCTTATAGGAGGTAAAAATATTCAATGTATGTATATAATTTTGTGTTCTGTTACTTTCAAAAAGGGTTGATTGTATAAGTATTTCCAGTGAACGTGTTAATATAATCAATAATTATATAATATGTAGCATACATTATAAATAACTGTTGTTATTTTTATTATTTAATGATTTCATAAATCATATTCATGTTGGAACTTATCTATGTATGAATAAGTAATAAATAATGAATAAAAAAAGAAATGATTTTTATTATTTATTAATGTAAGATTCAGGATTGGCTTAAATAGGTATGACGAATAGAAAAAAAATGTGTGAAGGTTTTTCGCCCTCTTGGACTTCAATATGTGTACCCTTACATAATATAACCATCAACATGAGGTAAGTTAAATAATATTTATTTATTTAATATTATCGGTTGAGTGAAGAAATATTTTTAATAAATGTAAGTTTTTTAAACTCTCCAGTTCGACCCTGACTAAGAAGTCTTGATAATAATATATCAGAAATATTTGTGTATTTATAATAAAAATAATAAATTGTCATTACTTTTGTATTGGTGCTACACTATATTATTTCCGTTTGGTTAAAATTAATTCTACAACAATGAATAAATTCTTATTGTTCTTTGTATGCATAATATTGTATATAAAATATGCTGACTTACAGGGTAAGTACAAATATATTAATATTAATATTAATATTAAGATTTTGTTACTAAATTTGAAATACATGATTCAATTTAGTATAGGTACTATTTTAAAAATGTATACTTGTATTTCAGAATCAAAGTACGAATGGTTTGAAGGACCTTACGATTTTTCTTGGTTTGGTGCATTCAAGACATGTAGAAATAATGGAGGACACTTGGCTGTAATTAAATCAGAAGAAGAATATAATGAAATAAATCAATTATTTAGTGACTACATAAATCGTTATAACCGTATAGCTTATATTGGATTCCACAAGTTGTTTCAAAATGATAATGTTGATATATTTGGTATATTACCCGTATTTTATCTTGTTGCATGTAAATCTTTCTTCATGATTTTTTATGTTTCTATAGTTAGTTATTGTATTTATATTTTAATAGGAAATCAGTTAGAGTATATAAGAAATATATTATATAAACGAGAATACGGCACTATTAGTAAATATGAACATAGACTACCCCATGGTGATAATCAAGATATACGATATTGTATATGCGAGTTTCCAGATGAAAGTAAGTTTTATTTTGAACATAACTACTCATATTTTTATAATTTAGTCGTAAATAATTCAAAAGAATAAGTATGTTTTTTAATAAACCAATTATTTTCCTTAATTTTAAATTTATGAAATGTAACTGTAATATCCATCATAATTTAAATGTTCAAAACCTTAAACAGTAGATTAAAAAAAGTATTGTTTCTGTAAGTATTCTTATCGTTAAATATACAAAAATACTATGTATATAACTTTGCAAATAAATATAATTATTATTTGAATACAAAAAATATTTAAAATAACATTTTAATAATTAAAAATTATAATAAAAAATGATTTATTCCTATATATACTTTTGTAATTATGAATTGCTTTTAGATATTCCTAATTTTGAACCTAGAGAAACTTTTTACCTGATTCATAGAAACAAAACGACTTGGCCAGAAGCTAGAAGTTACTGTAGAAATAGAGGAGGGCATCTTGTTATAATTAACAGTGAAGAAGAACTAAATTACGTAATTGAAATTATCAACAACGAAAACATCTTATTGTTTTGGGCAGGATATCATAATATGTTCCACAATGATGAAATTATTCTTGAAAATGGTAAAATTTGTTAGTTTATCCTTATGTATACAATAATACACTTATTAAGATGTTGGTATAAGACAAACAATATCTGACAAAAGTAGCTCGTAATTTAACTGATAAGATAAATGGTATTGTTATTATTTTCAGGAGACTTTCCGCAAAGTCAGTACTTAAAATGGGTTATACCATGCGAGACAGAACAAAAATACGGGGCTCTTAATTACATAGGAGAAACAATACTAGAAGATCCTGAAGAACAGCATGCGTTTGTTTGTGAAATCAAATATAAATATGCGAGGAAATACAATAATATTGGAAGAAATGATCAATTAGTGTAAAATTTATTAATACAAGAATGTTATTGTTATACGAGTTGTTCAGATTGTCAAAATAATTAACCCTACAAAAACAGACATTGATAAAGAATTTAACATTTTATTTTGTTCGAATTAGGAAAATTAATTATATTAAACAATATTACAAGAAATATATTGCATTTTTTTTTTAATTCCACCGAAATTCTAAAAAAATATTATGATATTTAATTATCATTGTAATCATTTGATCGTATATAAACTCAATGTTGTATAATTAAAGTATTGCTAATGTTTAAAATACACACAAAAGTAAATGGTACAAGCAAAAATTTATAATTACAGTGGAAATCTCGTTAGTACGTTTTTCGCCATAGTACGTTTTTATTTTTAAGTCCCGGCATTCAAGACCCCATTTTAAATATTTCGTTAGTAGGTTCGGTTTCGTAAGTACGTGTTTTTCCCTCAGTCCCTTCAAAAACGAGATTCTAGTGTAATTATTTTTTGTTGAATGCAGAATAATCGTATCGTAAAGAAGTTTAACAGCCTTTTACTTTTTTCTTAGAGTTTGAATCCTTTTATTCCTTCCTAGTGGGTATTTACGTCATAAAAGAAAAACACACCTAAAATTTCATGTTTCTTGGTCCAGTGGTTTGGGCTGTACATTGATGTCTATGTTTTAGTTAGAAAAAAGATAATATGTATGTAAGTACATATACTCAAACCATTACTCAATTCATTAACCTGATCTTCACGTTCGTTACATATCGGTGTTGATCAGTCCAGCAGCAACATCCACAACTCGCCATGTGTCCGCTGTGATATGATAATATCTTAATCTTGGCAAAATGTACAAATGAAACCTCTTCTTAAGAACATCGTTTTTTTTCTGTCGTAAATAGAGTTGATAGGTGCAAAGTTTCTTTACTAAAGAACACGGTTGCTACAGCAAAGTACACTGGTAGAAAGGATTTCTCAAACCAAGTAAACCTTGTTTTGTATATAACGAAAACAATATTTTCTTAAGATAAGTAATATATTCTTAAACCAACTATAGTATTTTCGAACGAAGGATTAACGTAGTTGGATTAAGAGTATGTTTCTTATATTAAGAAAATATTGTTTTCGTTATATACAAAACAAGGTTTTCTTGGTCCAATACAGTTTTTTTTCTGTGTATAGGTAAGTTAATATACATTTTGAGAAAATTTATCAGGGAATTTTTAAGTACCTAATCAATATTAATAAGTTGAAATTGAATAAAAAAATAATATTAATGATAAATTAATGATGGATTAGTTTTCTGGTCCATGTTGATAACACTTTTTGTTTCATCGTATAATCAGAAGCTCGGGTATTTTTTAAAGATAGTATTTTATCATATTTTTAGGTTCACGTAATGTTAGAAAACTTGGACCTAAAAATAGCAATTGTTTGGATTTTGAGTGGTATTTAGACATGTTTATGTAATGTTGATTTAAATATATAAAAAAAAATGTTTATGTAACTATCTGTTTTTCTTAATTAAGTACTTAATTATATTATATTTATTCCAGAAACTAATCTATGAAAAAGTAATAAATTAAAAATTGTTATCATAATTTATTTATATAAAAACAAGGATCGGCTTAAGCAAAAGAAAGAAAATGTTAAAACAAATTAATCTTATGGGGGTCGTCTACCTTTGAGATATCAAAAAATCAATTAGGCAATTGTTTCGATGTAATTTTTTTAAGTCTAAGAGTGTGCTAATAAAATACGGAAAACCGTTCCTCAATATCATCCTATGGGTTTTTCGCAAATAATCGTTGAAAATAGGCTCTAAATTTTTGGCGAAAATAGACGAACCCCCATTAAGCTTCAATTAACTTTTTAATATATTTGGTATATGTGATTTTTTTATTACAAAAGCGTAACTAAATGAAATTTTAAATCTTTTAATTTTCAGTGGAATAAATAAATTTTTAGGTAATCTGTTAATTTTTTAAAACCAGTTCAACTCTGACGATAAGATTCTGATAATTATAACATAATATGTAAATATACTCATAAACATTTTTAATTGAGCTTCATTTCATATATTTATTGTATTATTTTCGTTTACTTAAAACATTTCTTACAACAATGAATATGTTGAAAATCCTATTTATGTGTATGATATTATTTATAAAATATGCAGACTTTCAAAGTAAGTATCTACATATCTTTTGTACTGTTTGATTGACTACTAAATTTGAAAAGTATCACTCTACAATTTTACTATTTGTTGTTATTTAGAATCAAAGTACGAATGGTTTGAAGGAACTGGTTCTTGGTTTGATGCATTCAATGCTTGTAGAAAAAAAGAAGGTTACTTGGCAGTAATTAAATCAGAAGAAGAATATAATGAAATAAAACAATTATTAGGACTTAAATTTTTAAGTCACGGCGCAAGAAGAGCTTATATTGGATTCCACAAGATTTTTCAAAATGAAATTATTGATATATTTGGTACTACATTTTACATTATTATATTTTCTTTTTCGCTATATTTTACTGCCACTTTTAATAATCAAAAACTGATATTAATATGTCCCTTTGATTTTCTGTAAATTATATACATAGTTTAATTGACATTTATTTGTATTGTTTAAAATGGTTCACCCTGTATTTAATAAGATAATAATATTATATATTTTAACAGGAAATCAATTAGAATGGAAAACATATGTAGACGATTGTATTAGTTATATCAATGTTTCTTCCGAGCCCAAAGATTGTACAGGCCATTATGTATGTGAGTTTCCAGATGAATGTAAGTTTTAATGTAATTTATTAATTCTGTTTTGAATATTATCAGTAGCTACAAGTGAAATACAAATGTTTTAGATGTACCTACACATAAATATAGTTTTTGTATTTAAAAAAATAATTTTCATATTTGCTGGTAGGTATATAGTTGGTAGGTATTTAAATATTAGAATAAAAATATCGAAAAAAAGTGTAGTTGATGAAAATTTGACATCATGACAAGAGGTAAGGTTTGATTTTTGAACTAGGTACTTATTCAATAATCATTTAATACTGAATTTGTACCGATTAATATCTCTTCATATTTGATGATTTTTATTTTAAAATGATATAAACGACTTAATTCTGTAATTGTATTATTGATACTTCTTCAACTGTTCATTATTTTAGATGTACCTGAACATGAAACGATTGAATCTTATTACCTGATTCATAGAAGTAAAGTGACTTGGCCAGAAGCAAGAAGTTATTGTAGAAATAGAGGAGGCCATCTTGTTATAATTAACAGTGAAGAAGAACTAAATGATTTAATTAAAATGATGGAGAACCATAACATTTTATGGTTTTGGGCAGGATATCATAATATGTTCTACAGTGATGAAATTATTCTTGAAAATGGTAAATTATATCATTATTAACTAATCTTTGTAAATGAAGTTTATATAAACTTTTTAAAAAGTAATAAGTACTTTGTAGTTCACAAATTACTTTATAAATGATTAAATAATTTAACGATTATAATTGTAGTCGAAAAAAAAAAGAAAAGTACCTTAACAATCTGAAGGTGTCAGTCTACTACGAGACAGAAATATCGTGTATCACTGAGATTTTAATCTCATGAGACAATTTTACAATGTGTTTTCACTACAGCAAAGGTGTCAAACTCATGTATGAGCATAGCTCACAAAAATAAAGCTAAGTGATGACATCTAAAAAACAAAAAAATACAATTTTAATTTTAATATTTGCTAATATTTTATTGCTCAAAAAAATTAGTGCACATAAATAAATATATCACGTAACAACAAAATCAGTAATTTTTTACGTTTACACGGTGAGAAATTAGTTTTATGAGAAAATCTCTCGAAATATCCCATAGTGGACTGACACCATAACAATTGAATAGCATTAACAATCTTAATTACATCTCTTTCCATATGTACTATTTTTACTATCGGAGATTTGATGAAAAATAATTTCAGTACTGAATAATGTTGTTATTTTAATAGGAATCTTGGTTTCTGGGTTCAGGGCTCTTCACTTTTAGAAGAGCCCTGAAGAAGTCCACTGCAATGTGTGACGAAACGTTGGCCGATAACACGACCAAATCGACGCGGTTTACACCCAGAAATCAAGATTCCTATCAAGATCACCGCGGAAGCCTCAAGACTTGTTATTTTAATATTAATAATTGATAAAATTTGATGATTTTAAAATAGTATTTTGAATTTTATTTATAGATATGTTCAATAGATATGTGAACAGATTTATTTACTAATTGTAAGCTTAAACCAATAAAAATGATAAATATTATTATTAATTTTTCAGGAGGCTTTCCAACAAGTCAATATTTAAAATGGATTATTCCGTGTAAGAACAAACGAAAATATGGAGCTCTTTATTATACAGGAGAAACAAAACTAGAAGATCCTGAAGTAAAACATGCATTTATTTGTGAAATAAAATATAAATATGCGAGTTTTGATAGTTCTGGAAGAGACCATCAAGTTTTATAAAATAAATAAATGTATTATGGATCATTCAGATGTCAAAGTAATTAACTTTAAAAATCAAACAATGATGATGCAAGTAATCAACATTTCTGTCTATCTCAGGGGTTCCCAACTTTTTTGCACGTAGACCCCTTTTGAAGGAATGACAAAGTTCATAGACCCCTTCTGTAATTATTTGTGTATTAAATGTTGTAAATTACCTTTTTTGCTCTTTGAACTGTTTTTAAACTCTTGCATGATTGCATAAATAACATCGAATTTCAAAACGTACAATTTTTTCCATAAACCCCCTATAGACCCCTTTAAATCTTCCATAGATCCCCAGGTGGTCCAGATAGACCACATTAGGAAACCCTGGTCTATCTGGTTTTCCGAAATTACCAACTTTCAATAAAAAACCGAAGTTAATTGATTTGACTTTCGAATGGCTCAGATCTTCATAATACGAATGATAAATATTATTTTAATTTGTAATACATTTATTAAACATTATAATAAATACATAAAATATAGTTTATTTTAAATATGCTTTCTTAATCTGATCTGAATCAGTGAATACTTAGTAATCGAAAAATAAATAGGTGACAACTGTATTTGGGAATACCTCGTTCGGATATATCGAATACTAGCAGGATCACTGAACACTTTATATTCTGTATAAAAAACCTAACTGCATACAAGGCACATATCATTTTATGTTTACCAGCTGATATTATTGTGATTATTAATCAGTCTTCTACTGAAATTATTAGAATTGTCATTGTGATTAGCTGAACACTGATGTGAACACATAAAGGAGCTATAATTTTTTTAGCTGGCAAGCACTCTCAAATACGGTATCAAATTTATATGACTTTTTTTAATTGTTTATATTTATATTTATTTCTACTTCCTAACAATGAAATTATCTGTCAAAAACTCCAAGGAAACTGTCATGTATGTTTGATACCCCATTTGAGAGTGCTTGCTAGCTAGAAAATTTTACTAGCTTCTTTATAATATCCGACATTAGAATTAATTTCAATATATTCGCTATTAACTATAAAAAGGTTAGTGAATAATATGATTTATCAAAAATATAAAATAGATATTATGTACATAAGTATCAAATTATCGATCGAGCGCCATAATTGATTTCAAATTACAATATCCAAACAAATGAAACGGAAATGGGAACAGTGAGGACAGGAAACGATCACATTTTGCTCGGTTGGCTTTACTCACAACTCACAGTTGTATGGTTTTGATGGCTTATTGATCGCTTCTATTTATCAGGTCACGTTATGCAATTGTTACATTCTTCATATTGACTCATGATTTTAATAATATTTGATGCATTGTTCTAATATTGATGAAATGAAATAATTTAACCAGTGGTGTCATTAAAACATTTGATGAATACTAATGAGGTTTTGGGACTGTACTGACTTGTAAAAATATATAATAATATCTAATGTACATATGTGTATATATGGTGTATATTTTAGTGTCCAGAATCTTTCGATTTGTAGTTTTCTGTATTTCTTCGATCTAAAGATGTACAGTATCTTTAAAAACGTCTTAGAATCGGCAGTATGTTATAAACGCAGATACCATTGACTCCATATTATACACCTATTCCTCGATTAACACGGTAGATACGTTTTGCACAAAACCGTGTAAACTGAAATCCTGGATTTTGACAAGTAAAATCGTGTAAAACGAAAAAAAAAACAAAATGTGCATGATTCAGTAATTTATTTAAGTAAAATAAAAGTCAGACATCTTGGAAAACTAAATATTACTACAGTAGCAACCACAGCGACCGATTGGACCGATTTAACACCTGTGCTACCCACTTATATTGTAAAATACATACGTACAGATTACCATGATTCCCCTAAATGTATATTTTACAAACCCAGGAATCCCCTGTTCTTTTCATCAGGTTACCGAAGGAAAAAAAATCAAAAATGCCATCAAATCTTTGTATAGGCGTATATGGATCGGAATAAATTTTTTTACTAGTTTTTTGAAAATTGTCAATTTATAAATCGTGTAAAAGTGAAATCATGTAAAACAAGTGCCGTGTAAATCGGGGGATAGGTGTATTATTATTTTTAATTTGTTCGTTCGTTATGCCTAGTTTACATGGAACGAGTAGTCGGTCGAGGTACTCGTTTTGCATATAAAAAAACAGGGTTGTTCCTAAAAATTATAACAATATAAAACTATAAAGAAACTATATAATAAGCACAAATAATTGTTAACTTACCATGTTTAAAAAACACAGTTTGATATGTCGTACGAGTTTAGGTTATGATATTTTCACGAATCACAGCTGTTACAATTTATTCTTGCCGTCACGTGATCACAAGTTAAGTAAATATTTATCCTTGCGATTTGCTGGGAATAAATTTACTCCATGAATCTAGGGATTTACCTACTGGCTTTCTTATTTTTGTAGAGAATTCAGTTATTTTTTGTTCCAAATGTTGAACTAGTCGAAATCAGAAAGAGAAAAACTTATATGTAGCAAGTAAAACATCAATACTATTTTTGGTACTTATTACGTACTGTCGTTATTTATTCGTCAAATAAACTTCATTGCCTTTTATAATACCGGGCATAAAAAAATTAAAATAATGTTTTTATACAACTATCTGTTTTCTAAGTTCATTTTATAATATATTTATTTCAGAAACTAATCTATGAAAAAGTAAAAAATTGCAAATTGTTATCATTATTTATTTATATAAAAACAAGGATCGGCTTAAGCAAACGAAACAAAATGTAAAAACAAATTAATTGGATTGCATCTTAGGAATGCGAGTCCACGATGAAATATTTAATGATATTTTTGATTTACAATTACTTTTTTACTGTTGTAAACAGTTATTAAATAAAATTTTAATTATTTTAATTTTCAGTGAAATAAATAAATCTTTTTTTTTTAATTTACTAGTTCAACCCTGACAATAAGATTCTGATAATTATATTGTAACATAATACGCAAATATACTCTTATAATAACTACATATGCGGTTTTCATAGATCTTATTTTATATATTTATTGTATTATTTTCGTTTACTTATAACATTTCCTACAACAATGAATACTTTGCAAAAATGTTTTATGTGTATGATATTATTTATAAAATATGCAGACTTACAAAGTAAGTACCTAAATATCTTTTGTACTAATGTTTTATTAACTACTAAATTTTGAAAGTATCATTAAATAATTTTATTATTTGTTGTTATTTAGAATCAAAGAATAGTTAAAGTATTGAAGAACAAATATTGTTTGTGACATGAAAGATGACCGATCTAAAGGCCTCTATACACCACCCAATCTGCATAACCAATTTGCAGAGAGTAAGAGTGGGGGTAAATTGGGCACTGTTATAGCAAATAGTGTTTTGTATATATAATCGTCTCAACTTGTCTACAAACGACCGAATCTTCAAGGACCCTGCAAATTGCCCCTGCAGATTGGATGTCAAAACGGGTAGTGTATAGATGCCTTAAGCATTGTAATTATTTGATAATAAATTGTTTGATAATAATTAACTCTATTTGATTAATTTACCACGAGTAAGCACTTAGCAAATGTTCTGCCTTTCCTTTAAAAAACTATTCATTTAAAATCTAAATAGATATAGGAATAGCCAATAAATGGGAAGATAATTGAAAAATGTAATATAAAAAATTCCAGGATTTAAATTAATTTAAAATTAATTAAAATTATTATAAAGAATAAAATTAAAAAAAAATATACAGGAATCGGACAACCACAGTAAAATATCATGGGCTCTAATCAACTCTAAAAAAAACACACCAAATAAAGAAATATCTTTAGAAACAAATAACCATATTACAACTTTTACGAATTTTTCTTACAGGTGAACACAGTTTCAGTACAGACACATTCCAGGTAATCTACAAGAATGTCGCGGAAGTATGTAGCCACGACTACGAATGCGCAAGAGAGTTGATTTGTGAACAAAGAGGCGAAGTTAAAATATGCATTGCACCCGGGGGTGGCGTCAAAAAATATAACCAAGAGTGTCTTAAGAGTAATGAATGCGATATCACCAAAGGTCTGTGCTGTGTGTTGCAGCGTCAACATAGACGTGGCACTAGAAAGGTGAGTTTTAGCCATACAGACACCCGTTCGCGTTACCTTGCTTTTTACTTAACACAATAAAAATATTTTTTAGTTTTATCGGACATAATTAAAAAATAATTCATATTAGAAATAACTTACAGTTCGAACATTTTTACAGGCATGCTCTTATTTTCAAGATCAAGGGATTTGTATTGGAGAAGTAGCTATGGGTCAAATCTGGAGTAAACCAAAAAAGCTCACTTCCGGTGAAAAAAGGATACCATGAATAAAATAACATCTGGAAGTAATTGCAAAAAATGGCATTTCTTCGATTTTTATGGATGAAAATATCATTTAAAATGTTGTTTGTTTACAATAAATAAATGATGATAAATATTTTTAAATAAATTAAGTCTTAACAAGCTGGTCCCTATTTTATAAAATTATATTAATAGTAATGCTTTTGAATAAAACTGGTACCTATCTTGTATATAGTAGAAACCTCTTTTTTTTCATTTACCATGCAAATTAAATAAATAAAGTAAACGATTTTGACACAAAAACTGTATACAAAACACGTATAATCTAGACACCAAAATAAAGTGATTAGTATGATTGCGC
The DNA here is from genome assembly GCA_949319165.1 of Sialis lutaria. Classification (NCBI taxonomy): domain Eukaryota; kingdom Metazoa; phylum Arthropoda; class Insecta; order Megaloptera; family Sialidae; genus Sialis; species Sialis lutaria. The sequence goes on from OX439236.1 coordinate 5,357,936, forward strand.
TATTATACATTTATTCATCTCTCTGTTACGCATAACTGACGTAAAGTAACTTGTACGCATGCTCTATTCATCCGCCTTTATCTTATACATCTACTCACGCATATGCCACACTCTCTTGAGCGTTTTGTCTTTAAAATCTGTCAATTTTAAAATCTTTCGAGGTCATTCCAATTTACTGGTCTTACTAAAGACGTTTAACTTCAGTAAAAATATATGTGATGTCTTGCTTTCCTTAAAAAAACGCCAAAAACAAAAAAAAAATTATTGATTTATTTCATTTTTTGTTATTGACTATCTAAAAAAAGTAATTTGGATTTCAGAATATTTTTTCTTATTTGTTTTTATTATGCATCGCATTACTACACTATTGAAGGAAGTTAAAAAATAACGAATCAATTCCAATATACTAAATTGAATCGTTTATTTACATTCATGAATTATACATTTCTAGGATACACCATAGAAAGTATTACAAATTAACATTTTATTATAAAAATACCACTTCTTTAAATTCCGAACCGAACTAATAAACATTTATGTAAAATATGAAAAACTTAACCTATAAACACGAGGAGCTGTCGGAAGAGGCATAGAAAAATAAATGAAGAGATATGCTTACCTAATACATACATTGTAATATTGATAAATTAATTTTATTTATAATATGCGACTTTAAAATTCTAAGTACGTACTACCAATATGACAATATTTGAAACATGGATAGGTTTATAAAACATGTCTGATATTTCAGACTGATGCTGTAATATTTTACGACACATTGTTTTCTACAGCAGACTCAAAGATTAATCTTTAAAAATACCGTTCGATATTTCAGACGTCGTGAAAAAAATATATATGATATTTTTTGCCAGTCTAAAATATAAATATATATAAACACATCAATGTATCATCGAAAGTTTGAATTTGAAAAAAGCTATCTGTGAATATCGGTAACGCAGAATTGTCTATAAATTATGTCAGAAACATCAATGCGAAGTGATATCCATTATAGTTTACATAGAAGACATACATGTTCTATAAATAATTTTGTGTATTTCTTCATATTTACATTTTTATACATACATGAAATATACTGTAGGGCAGGGTGGGGCTAGAGGTCTGTTTTTCACATCAATAATGATTATTCCTTAGAATGAAGATATATCTTAATTTTTAACCGACTTCAAAAAAAGGAGGAGGTTCTCAATTCAACCCGTATATTTATTTATTTATTTATATGTTTATATTTTTATTTAGCGATGTTCACGTATAATTAAACATTGCGTGGACCGATTTTGATAATTTTTAGTTCGTTTGAAAGAATATACCTACTCTCCAGGTAGTCTTTTTGTAAATTTTATCAAAACCTGATAATGTAGTCGGAAGATGCACAACGAAATGCTTAAAAAATTCCACAAGTTAGATTAGTTAGATAACTAGAAATGGAAAAATAAAAATTATTTATAAATAATACATATATCTAATACATACAGGGTGTCCAAGATAAGCGTGCAATGCATGGGGATATCCTAAACGGTAAGAGATACAGATGTGGTTAAATGAGATGAATTATTTGTAAGAAAGGGGTGAGTATTAGAACATCAAAAAGTATTAATAATTTTATGTGGTTCAGGCGGTATACCCAAAAAACTAATAATTCAGAATTTCTTTAAATGACTATAACTTTTTTGGCAAAGTAGATAGGTACTTTTTGTTTGCGGTTTCTTAAAGCACTTTTTTGAGTAGAATTGATTGGTGTATTTAGAATTTTTATATCACTTTTAGTTTCCGAGTTACAAGCCCTAACTTTAGTTTTTCTTATGGGCCGCCAAGTTGGCTATATCATTTTTGAACGTGTTTTTTACTCTACTTTACAATGATATATCACATGACATACTTATTATAGAAAATAAGTCGAAGTACTTAATATTGGTGATATTTATAAAGTATTTTATTACAAACATTTAAGTAAGCCATGAAAAACAAAAATTGTTAAACAAAAATCGCAATAACAACAATGAAAATAACAAATGCATATTTAAAAACAATAAACTATTACAAAAAAAAAGGTTTTTACTTTTTTTAATAATAAGTATGACATGTGACATATCATTGTAAAGTAGAGTAAAAAACACGTTCGAATATGATATAGCCAACTTGGCGGCCCATAAGAAAAACTAAAGTTAGAGCTTGTAACTCGGAAACTAAAAGTGATATAAAAATTCTAAATACACCAAACAATTCTACTCAAAAAAGTGCTTTAAGAAACCGCAAACAAAAAGTACCTATCTACTTTGCCAAAAAAGTTATAGTCATTTAAAGAAATTCCTAATTTTTAGTTTTTTGGGTATACCGCCTGAACCACATAAAATTATTAATATTTTTTGATGTTCTAATACTCACCCCTTTCTTACAAATAATTCATCTCATTTAACCACATCTGTATCTCTTACCGTTTAGGATGTCCCCATGCATTGCACGCTTATCTTGGACATCCTGTATATAAAATTCTCGTGTCACGGTGTGCGTAATTGAACTACTCCGAAACGGCTCGACCGATTTTCGTGAATCTTAGCGTGCATATCGGCTAGAGTGGAGAATCGGACAACATCTATTTTTCATCCCCCTAAATGTTAAGGTTGGTCCACCCTTAAATTTTTTTTTTAATTTTTTTGGACAAAATTTATTGTTTTTATTTTTTTATGATACATCATACAAAAATACATACAACCCTAAATTTTCACCCCTCTACGATCAACCCCTATTTTTTATTTATTAATTAATTAAGACAGGACAACGTCTGTCGGGTCAGCTAGTAATATATAATAAAAGCAAAGGCCGGTTAATTTTTTTAGTGACAAACCTTTCTCATATGGAATTTTTATTACTGATGTAATATGTAGAGTGTAAGATCTTTCAATTAAAGTATAAACCATTATGAGTATTTATTATAATAAATACAAATATCATTTTAATTATGATAGATGTGTTGTATATATTAAGCAAATGACAGTTTCTTAATTTTTGAATAATACACTTTTTCTAATAATTATTGTTATTGTTTACTGTATATTAGCTATAAAAATATACTTAAAATACCTTAACATTCGAAAAATTTTAGGTATATTAGTGGATAATTCATAATATTAGTAGATGGCTGCTGTGAACTGTATTTAGATGGATACTTCTGATCACTTGTAGATGCAATAGGGTTAGTATTTGTAGGTATATTTTCTTTTTCGTATCTTGCTTCTGTGCGACTATCTATCTTCAGATATACTTTTTGCCTCAATGTATCAATCTTTAATAAAAATACCAAGAAAGTACTCTCACTATATAGACTATATACACATTGATTTTTAAACAATACTTATCTGCAGAACAATAAAACAAATAAAATGATAGTATTTACGTATGGTTTTTGCAAGCGTCAGATGTCGATTATTCGGTATGGCTTTGTAACCTATCTCCTCTCAGTCCTCCCCGAGTCGAAAAATGAAACTCGTTTTGACGGTATTTATCTGACAATCCTTTGATCTTATTTAACCGCTTAAAAAAGAAGCCTGGTTTCAAAGTATAACTGGTAAAGTAAGAATAAAACTTTGAAAACGGATTTCTGAAACTGGTCTCAGCGTTTTTAGAAGTACTAAAAGTATATAGGTTTTGAAATTGTTATATATATACTACTTATGTTAAACGTTTGTTAAGATGGCTACGTGTAAATTTCTAGAAGAGTGAGGGTAATGAATGTTGAAATTGCAAACAAGTTTAGTCGCGTATGAGATATTGACAGAGATGGGGCTGCTCATGATAAAGTGATAAAGAAATTAAAGTAAAGAAATAGTAAAAAGTATATTGAAGAAGTGAAGCAGTGTTTAAAAAGTTTAAAGTAATAGTTATAATAAAATAATAATCGACGCGGCGAATAAAAAGAATAAAATATATATAATATATAATAAAGTTGAAAACTACGTAAAGTGAAGCAAAAAGTTATTTATTGAAGTTATTAAAGTATTTAGTGTTGTGAAAAAGGTTTAAGTAAAGTATTAAAAAAATAGTTAAATATTTAAAAGAACGAGTAAGAAGAAGTATTAATAAATTATTAAAATAAAGTTAACAATAATAAAATATCAACGTAATAAAGGTAGTGAGAAGGAGAGAGAAGAAATGAAGCTAAAGTTAAAGTAGTGTGAGGGAGATAACGATATTTAAATATAACAAAGGATTAATATGTAAAAAATCAACGACAATTAAAGTATTTGAAATCTACGACAGAAAAAGTTATTTAAAATCTACGATAGTAAAAAGTATTAAAGTACAGTTAAACGTAAAAAGAAATCAACAAAAGTATTAATAAACAATATTATAAAACATCGACAATTAACTACGAAATATAACAGAATTTAAACAATGAGCAATATAACGACGAAAACAAATATAAACTGAGTGAGAAAGAGAGACAGTGATAATAATAACAGTGAATAGAACAAGAACAGAAATATAATATATATAGTGAAACCAGATATGGACATAGTTGAAATGAAACAAAGTTTTGATGCGGATGAATAATGAAGAAAGAATCAACGGCGTCTGGAGAGAAATTTAGTATTGAGATAGATAAGTTTGAATTTTAGTTAATAAGATATTTTGTTATAATAAATGTAAGATTTAGAATTGAAAGAAAATAAGGTTTAGAATAAAAGATTAGAGATAAAAAGGAATTCCATAGAGATTTTGATAGGATAGTTTTTGTTTATTTTAATAAAGAATAAATTTTTGTAGTAAAGAAAAATATAAATGTTATTAGAAAGAGACAATAAATTCAGTTCATTAGGTTCTCTCAATTTTTATTTCAAATCCCCAAACTTTAATTATTTCATTTTTTTTCAATTTTTCTTGTAACAAGGTTGTGGTAGACATTGAGATGCAAAATATTATCATACCCACGAGGCACAGCATGTTACACGGGGCAATGCCACAGCAGTGTAAAAAGGTAAAAAATTAATAAGATATAAAGTTAGGTACGTAGCAACAAAAAAAAACAACACTTTTCAGCGGGGCCCCCCTGACACACATTCTGATCTGAGGCCCTCGAGCTTCTAGTTACGGCACTGAGGTATGGATTGCTTATAATTTCTCAGTGTACTAGCCGTAAACCGTATCTATTATTGATAATACTTATTAATGAATTAGTTATAATTTCAATAATAATAATTTCTATCATATATACTAGCATAATTTATATTTTGCATAAAAAAATCGCTAAAATTTATTTACAAAACAATTTTTATTCATCATTTAATCCAAACTTTTTGATATTTTTTTTAATTAACGAAATAAGAATAATAAAAAAATAAAAATATCATGTTAAATATTAGAAAAAAAAGTAATCAAAAAGTTTGGATTATACTTATAAAATATGATGAATAAACATTGTATTGCAAATCATTTTTAGTGATTTTTTTATGCAAATTATAAATTATGCTAGTATATATGATAAAAAATTGTTATTATTGATATTATAACTAATTCATTAATAAGTATTATCAATAATAGATACGGTTTACGGCTAGTAATACCTTGAAAAAGGTTTCCTAATGATTTATGCGATTTTACCGTAAGATATTTTGAAAGAGAATCAAGAGAACCTGTTTCATAATAAATATGGGATAAACGGACAAAACTCATCTTTTTACCGTCAAACTGGATACCTTTTAACATACGAACTCCATTACTATAAATTCCGGTTTTAACGTATCAATCTTACTTTTTATAATTTATCGCAAAATACCTTCAAAGCAGGCTTCATATTTCGACTCGGGTCTCCTCACACAAATGTCACACAATGTATATGACGCAATATCTATATCTTGTTGCTATGATGAGATTTTGAATTCGGGACTTTTTACCCGATGGACATTTAGCCCCACCCTACCCTACACAAAAGTAGGTATAGTAACCATGAAAAAATTCAAACTTGAGATTTGAACACGAAGTTACCTACATGTTTTGAGGGTTCTTAAATCTCGTACGACCATTATCTCAATGACGTCTGTGTGTCTGAGAAAGCTGTTTTATATTAAAGTTGTAGAGAATATTGTCATCTGTACTAATTTATGTTCTTTTCATTACTTAAGAATTTTTTTCAATATGATACGTACAACGTACGGTTTTTCAATAGGAACAATGAAATTGTTTGGCATATGTTAGCCGTCAGTGGCTATGTTTTCTGAACTTGTATTTATATATATACCCAAGAGGTTTGTATTTTTGTGAATTATGTAAGAAGGTATTTTCAACTAACTCTGCATTGAGGCGGACCTAAGGTGTGTCAGTCTCAAGACAACAGGAACGTGTATAAAATAAAAGATTCAGAATCATTTTTTAGCTATATGTGTAGGCATATGTATATTTTCATCACAACAAAAATAATCGAAATCTCGATAGTGTTTATAAAGAAGTTTTTATTTTATATAGCTAAAATAATTTTTTTTGTTAATTTATTCTAAAACACTTGTCTACTTATGTCTTCTTTTTTAAGCTAATAATAAGTGTTTTTTACTTGATTACGAAAAAAACAATAATGATTTATAATGGAGTGGATTAGGTATACTTTTATTAAAGTGTATTTTTAATACACTTATGAATTATTATGAATTATCATATTAATATGAATATTATATTTTTACTTTCTTATACCAATGTATATGAAATATACATATAGTATAAGTAAGTATAGTAAACGCGATTTTTTTCGAAATCCGGTTTTTGATGGAATTATTAATTTTGACCTTCCCTGAATCCATTCTGACTATTTTCGCCATGATGTCTGTGTGTCTGTCTGTCGGTCTGTCTGTCGGTCTGTCTGTCTGTAGACGCTGTAACTCAAATACGACAAATCGTAGAAAGGTGGAATTTTATACTTAAGATTGATTTTTGCCTGGGAAGAAAACCTCCTATTTTTGAAAACGATCATTCAACCGGAAACGGATGTTTACCTACATCGATTTTTGAATTTTTCGAATTACACTGAAACAGTGCGAATTAGAGAAAAATGGCCAAGTTGAAAATTGTAGGTAATATTATTATCTATAATTTATGTTCTATTCATTTTTTCGAAAAAAACAAATTTAATTTTTTTTTTTTACTAAGTATTCGATTTTAAGTACATTTCAAATGGTTCATAACAGAGAAGAAATATCTGCCATGAGTGTCATGGGACTTTCTTATACGTATTACAGAGACTGTACGTGTTTGCCATAGGTACCATGGGCCTTTCTTATACGTAATACTGAGAATAAACACTGTATACTCTAATTCATTTAGTTTGCAGTAGTCGTCGTGCGACTTGACGGTATTAGTCGTGATCCGTACGGTCAAAGCACCCAGCAACCAGTATAGATTATTCTAAATAATGATTTTAAAAAAAATATTTCTGGCTAAATCATAAGTGTTGGAAAAAAATGTATGGGGAATAAATTATAGATAATAACATACTCGACATTTTTTATCTAAAACATTTTTGTCTTATTTCAAAAAATTAAAAAAATTACATGAGTAAACATCCGTTTCCATTTTATTGTTAGTAATTATGTTAAATAAAATTCGTTCGATACATAATGTATAAAATAATATTTCTATAGTTTATGTCTCATTCATTTTACTCTATCTTTTATTAGTTTGTCAGAAATATCCTTCACTAAAATAAAAATCACGTACACAGTTCACTGTCATTATTACGTATAAGAAAGTCCTGTGGCACACGGCAGATTATTTGTACTTGTGGTGGAAATTGTTATAGAAATATTTTTATTTCATTCTAAAATTTAGTTATAAATTATAAAACTGTTTTAAATAATACTTTCAATATTTCCTTATAAATTAATTAAGATACTAAATATCTGAAAATTTATACTACTATGCCTTAAATTACGGACTTAGCAATTTTTATCTTCTAAAAAATAAAAATGATTCTTTTATACATTCAAAATTATCTACTGTTGCCACCACATTTTTTTAATATAAATTACATATTAACAAAGGTACATTTAAAAATGCATACAGCATAAATCATACCATTTCAAAAATAATTTAAAAATTCTAAAATTGACAATAAGATTGTATATACAATAATATACATCCAATTCCGGTTAAGCGATTGTCTTCAAAAATAGAAGGTGCATATCTAGAGTTAAGTGTAAATGAACTTTAAATTTAAAGTAGAGTTTTCATAGGCAGACAGACACACAGACATCATAGAGATAACGATCGTGCGTGATTCAGAGACCTTCAATACGTGAAATTCCGTTAAAATCTTGAGTACTGTACGTTATACAGTAAATTTCATGTATGTATTAAAACGTATAAATAATTTGTCGAATAATTTTAAGCATCTGTATATTCGCTGGGTGCGTGACCCCAGCGCCATCTAACGATACAACTTACGGTGGCTCTTTTGAGAAAATAAACATGTATTGGATGTTAAATAGTTATTGAAAAAATAAAATCAACTTGAAAAAAAAATTTTTTTCAATGTGAAATGTGATATATTACACAGAGTGAATATTAAATTAAAAATTTTTCCGTGGGTCAGCTAAAAACAGTAAGTAAAATAAATACAACAACTAAAACAAGTCTCAATAAGTAAATAAGGTTAAGACATCTGTCAAGATGTTTATTTAATTTTGCAGATAAAAAATGGAATTGGTGTTGAGAACGGGTTTTCAATCTATCACACATAATATTATATCATTGTTTGTATTGTTATAAACTTTATTTTAATTGTTTTAATATTTCAGATTAATGAGACACGATTTGTGACAGATGTCAAGTGTGATTGTGTTTATTAAATTATAAAATTATTATAATTAATTAAATTATTACTCCGTTTTCTTACACGATATACACATGTATATGATATTAATACGGTTGTAGGTTATAGTATTACTTACTTTTGCCTTTTAACAGCAGTTATCCATTTTTTTCGCTGATTTAATTTCCACTTGGCAACCGGAAACTTATAAAATTTACAATTACTATTTCTACTAGTATTTTTGCAATCGACTACACAACAACTTTGATGACCCATTTTATTTTATTTATTTAATTAAAACTGATACACGTGTTATTTTTATGGTCATAAATAATAAAAAGCCACCCGTAGTTCTGTATTGTCCGCAGCGGGCGCTGACATCACTTTTGTGTCCCCCACTATGCCTTACGCACCCAGCGAATAAAATATATTTCCATAAATACTATGATATACTACTAAAAATTATTCAGCTGTAAACGATCTTATTTATGTATTAAAAATTCGTCTCTGGTAGTAAAACTTTATCGTAAAAACAATCAATATAATGTACTCATTATTCATTAAAGATTGTAATATCACCAGAACGATATTAAAAATATAAATTACACCAAACGTTTTATTACTATTTCTGAAAACCTCTTGTTTATTCATTGTGTCTGCAAAACAGAAATTATAAGTGAAAATTATATTACGGTTTTCATCTTAGAACACTTAACTTAATGTAAAATAAGGTTTATACAACGCTGTGGTGAAATTTTATAGAAAATATTAAACAAAGGATATTTTAAAGTATACATTTACACACAGTAAATTAAAACAAAGCGAATTGTAGAAGATTTATTTAAAAGAAAAAAAAACATTTCATAATGCTCACATTATAGTCTTTAATAATAGCTGGGATTTGACAGAATTCTATCGAGTTATGTCCGGTATTATCTGTCAATTTAATGATTCTTTAGCGCTTAATGTTCCTTTAAAGTAGATTTGGTGTATTACAAAAATAATTTAAATCAATATTTAGGTCTCAATGAAAAATGTACATGATATGCGTTGTAAAAACATTGAACAATAAATTTAATATCCCTGTATTCAATATGTATTTAAATAAGGATATTTAATTAAACTTGGTAATACTACCGAGCGTTAGAATATCAGAAAAGGTTAGATTTAATTTTACTATATTATTGTTATTATTATTATTAGAAATTACAACTATCTATATAGGTTATATGAATTATGCATTTTCTGTCATTTGCTTAAAATTTCTGTTCTCGAAGCTGTATACTTGCAAAAAGAAATTGATAATGGGCATCATTTTATACTGAATTTATAACAATTAATAAAAATAGTTTTTAGATTTGCATACTATACGACCAAATCCTAAGGACCCATTGTTTGTATAATGTGCTTACATCAGAAAAACAAAGCAGCAACACGGTGTTTTTTTTTGTTGACAAAATAGCAACGAAACATATACATGTTTAAATACATATTGATTTAAATACATCTTGTTACAGTTTTTAGGGTAGCTAAAAAAACGGAATCCTTGTAAGATCACTTTTTGTCCGTCTGTCTGTCTGATCGTCAAGACCCTTTTTCTCAGGAACGGCTAGAGATATAAAGTTAAAATAAATATCAGATATTAAAATCTACTACCTCATAGTCCTGCTAAAGAAGCAAGATTCTAACTGAATACAATATCGATCATCAAAATCTATAGGATACTTCCCGTTGATCTTGAATTTTGAAATTTGGCTCATAGTAATACAAATAAATGGAAAAAAATTGAAAATAAATTTCTAATTAATTAATGTGGAATTATAAATAATACAAAACATACATACAATGAGATTGTAAATAAAAATAAATAATTAAAATTTATTTAACGGTATGGAACTCTCAGGGCGCGAGTTCTACTCACACATGTCAATTTTTTTTGAGTGTAAACATGGCATAACATCCTGCTACTATAGCATTGCCGTCATGGCGTCCTATAGTGAGATATGGCACTTCTTGCTGATCCATACAAGTACTTATTTATTACAAAAAGTATTTTAAAATTATTAACTATTGAAAACTAATATTTCTTCTAAATATGAAACTGTATTTTTCATCGATATGCTTTAATATATTCCAACAATAATAAATTTCTGTTATATACTACTTACTGATAATAGTTCAGAAAACAATAACATTTTCTTGGAAATGTTCCATATCCTAAGAAAAATAGAGGTAACAAGTCAATTGCCAATAACTTCCAGCAATAAAAATTTTTTTTTTGCTGTATAAGTTAAGCTTACCCAACATTACAAGTACCTAAAAAACTTTCAACATGCTAGATAAAAATAAGTTTTAATTTAATGCATGTTTATTAACAATAATATTTTATGAGTAAGAAGAGTTAAAATCTAATTTTTCGTGAATTTTAGTTCATCCTGTATACAACTACATAGGTAATATATTGCCCCAAATATCAAATAATTAATTTAAAAAATTATAAATCAATATTTTTCTGAGAAAACAACATGGAAAGAAAACGAATCCAAAACACAATCTTGAATTATAAATAGCACACTTTCGAGTTTCTAATTTATCATAATACGCCAGCGTAGCATTGGGAGAGAAGCAAAATAAATGCAAAGAAGTTATGATAGCGGGATCGCGGAACACTCGTAAATATCGCCGCGTTATGTTGGCAGTCTTGCATCGGTTAGACGTGTAGGTATATAGTAAATTGGATTGCCCGTCCCGCGCATTTAAAAATATGTATTTATATTTTTAAAAGTGTAAGTATATAATAAACTTTGTCGTCTTTAAATTTATAACGGTAATTGATTAAAATCTCGATTATTAAAACAGTTTGTTTTGTTTTGCAAGTAGACTGAATGGAAATTAAATATAACAGACAAAAACTATTATATCCAATAATAAAAAATAAATAAATAAAAAACAATAATTCATGATTTACTCTTACAAGCATGCATGTATAAGAAATTTCAATAAAACTTATCATATAATCACTGGGGTATACACTAGGAAGATCTTTCTTATAAAAAACAAAATTTTCAAGTGTGAATCGATCGTCACGTACTAGTGCCCTTAACAGTTTTAAAATTCGATTATGTAAGTTGAAATATTTTTCGTAATGTTAAAAATAACCATAAAGTGCTAATATTTTTCTTTCTGATCTCGATTTAATAATACATATCCTCATTTATTCCAATTTTTTTCACTATTACATTTTGAGACCTTATACCCCACTCTCCAAGAGAAATTTTTTTTTTGGTAACTCATTTGCCAATTATTTTTTTTATAACTTATTGTATGGCCTACAGTACTTACTATAATAATATTCCAAATCTCAAATTTCTATAAGATTAAACAGTAGCTAGAAGGTTGTGACAGACAGATAGACATAATGTTGATTCCATACGTGTTCTTTTTTTTTTCGATTTCGGTGCAAAACGTGAGATGAGATATTTGTTTATAAATATCTCACTTATTAAATAAAAAAAAAGAAATACATGCAAATATATTTTTTTAATTAAGTACCATATTTCTTCTAATGCTTTGAGAACCATTTGATCATATTATATTAAAGAGAATTAATAAGTACAAGTGAGCAAACTGAGATAATTTTAATTTAAACGATAAAAGCATACAGCAAATATATTTTTCTTATGGTTATAAATGAGATCACTCAACATGATTTGATGTTACGGAAAATAAACACGAAAATTGCTTGCAAAATTAATTATTATTAACCTTCCGAAATGTGTTTTCGCATGTGTTATTTCTAGTTAAAATATTATAAAACGAGCTACTTAGTGAATTATAAACAGGTTGATGTATTTTAGATCTATAAGAAGTGTAATGTTTCTAGGTTAAACTAATACCAATTTAAAAAAAATACGTATTTTTGTGTGTTGAACATTAATTTGATAGTTAAAAGTTTTTCTTTCGTCAAATCAATTTTTTGATCAAATCTAATAAATTACTTTTGTAGATCAGATATTTTTACTTTTTATTATTATTTTTTGTTATCTGTACGACAATTTTTACTGAGCTATGAAATTAGGATTCTACAGCAATAGTAATCTTGATTCGTTATATTTTCAAAGTTATATTTTTGTAGTTGTATTTATATTAGACCATATGGTATTTTAACTTGACTAATTTCTATATTTTATTTAAATCACGCTATATTTACATATTTTATTTAATATTTTCAGGGACCCCTGTTTAAGAAACGCTGATCTAAATTATTTTGATGAATGTCTCCTACTTAACCATCTCAAAGTATTGTATAGCTTTCTTGATATTTCTGTTATGTTCAGTAACATTAAGAAATAATTTCACAATTAACAATTTATATTCTGTAATGATTATTTTGTATTACTGATATTATTCATAATATAATACCTGTAAGCAATACTATATATATATATATATAAAACAATGTACGTCTACCTTTATTTTGTTTGTTGTAAAAGAAAACTTACTCACATTCGGGAGAGAATACGTGTTTCTATTTTTCCCATGGTGGTTTTTCTACGAGTAATCAACCTATTTCTTTCACGTCTTCTAGTATACTTGTGGCAATGTTTTTGCAGTCGGAGATCCTCTTTCTCTTATATTTTAATTTATTATTAAAACTTCTGCAATAAAATAAACTATAGTAGATTTCTCTGTAAACTGCACTTTTTCTATTAACTAAAGAATGATATATAAAGTTAATACAATAAACTGGGTATCTTAATAGATATAAATATTCTAAATACCATAAAGTAACTTTTTGTGTATTGTTTTTCCTATTGTAGAATCACCCATATATAAAAAAGCTCAGGTATGGGAAGGGGTGGGGGAATATTTATTATTATTACAAGATCTTTCATAGATTTAAGTATCATTAATAAGTCGTAAATGAATGTACTATGTTGTATTAATAAATCAAGAAACTGCGCCACTTTTATTGAATTTTATTTTACTAAATCCTACAATGAAACATGTAAGCATTACATTTCTATGTGTATCTTAATTTTTAATAAATATTTCTATAGGGAGTCTGAGATAGCTTCAATTATTATTAGTCAAGTTCTCGATCTAAACTTGTCAAATTAAACATTTACAAACGGCCAAGTGTGTCTGGAGACAGGAAATTGAGCGGAATCTATTTCAATATTGAGTGTATTACAGAACCGTATCGAACATTTGTGGGCCCTGTCCCAAGAAAGGAATGATACTAAAATTTATTATTTTATTAATTAAAATTTAGTCTTTGGGGTCAGCTAAAATTATTAACAAAAAAAAATGTAAATCATTTATTTTAATCTTAAACAATATCATTTTTTAATGAAATTAACATAAAATGCTAAAGCAGGAAAACAATTTATTCAATCAATTTGGTATTAGTAAAACAAATAAAAGTGTGTATTAATAAAAAATATTTAATATAGGTACCACTTTTATTGTGAAAATTGTATTCAAAATAGAAAATGCATTTTACATAGTAGGTACTATGGAACTTTAAAACACAAAATTTTCGAAGTGAACTTAAAATATCTGTTATATTATTTACTAAAATTTCATAGCTTCAAATTTTAATGAAACGAGTATGTATGTGTAAAAAAAAAGTTCGTTGAAATATTTTTCTTCGCTGAAAAAAAATCATAGTTGTCAATATAGCAAAATTCATTGAAATGGGGAAAATATTCAACACATCTCTTGAATCCTTTTGTATTAAGTATACTTACTGAAAAAACAGATAGCTACGATAAATAAACTGCCTTGGCAGGCACGAGACTTTTTTATACATCATGATACCGATGTATTGATAATATGGTTAATTTTATTTTTTAACATTTGATTTTTAAATATTTTACTTACAAAATGATTTTCAGTGAATGCAATGGATGCATTATAATTTTAATAATATAATTTTAATAACAAAACAAATTGGGATTATTGATTATTGAATACATATGTTTTTATTTTCTTAGACTTCAATTTTGACAGTTGTATACTAATAAATTCCTCCATTGTCATAGATAACTAGATTATTAAAATTATTTTTAAATTAAAATTAAAATTATTATTTTTTTGGTTAATTTATAAAAGATACAAAAAAAAAGATTAGAACATAAATTAAAGAAAATAACGTTCTCTACAACTTTTTTTATAAACATTTTTTTCTGATATGAACCGTTTGAAATATAAATAAAAAAAAATGATTATTTCCTTCCACAATTTTTTTTTGGGAAAAATTATTAGAATAAAAATTATAGACAATAATATTCTCTACAACTTGTATCTCAAACATTTTTTTCTAATACCTACCGTTTAAAAAATAAATCGAAAAAATTAATTTTTTTAGAAAATCGATTATTTCCTAAAAACAAATTTTGGGGGGGAAAATGGATAGAACATAAATTATAGATAAAAGTACCTTCTACAACTTTGATCTAAAACATTTTTTTTTGCTGCGCACCGTTTCAAAAATAATTCGAAAAAAAAGTTTATTTCCGTTTCCGGTTTAGTGATGGTTTTCAAAAATAGGAGGTGCACATCTAGAGTATACAAGAACCTTAAGTTTAAAATTTCATGTTCGTAAGTCTAACAGTTTTGGCTGTAGAGCGTTCACAGACACACAGACAGACAGACAGACAGACAGACAGACAGACAGACAGACACACAGACACACACACAGACGTCATTGAGTTAATGGTTGTATATGATTCAGGGACCCTCAAAACGTGTAATTCCGTTAAAATCTCGAGTTCGATTTTTTTCGTGATCACTATACTTTATTTATACATTACATTTCATGTATGTATAAAAAAGTAAAAATAGACATTGATTATTAACTAAATAAACAATGTTAATTATTTGTAAGAAAATTTATAAATCACGAAATATAGGTATGATTATTTAATAACTAATTTGATTGAATTTTAGCGAAAAATGCGTAAGAACAAATTCGTTTAAAAAATGAAAAAAAAAATAAGAAAAAAAATTGATAACACAATTTTCGAAAAATTCTTAATTTAGCATTTTGGGTACAACATTGCATGCATACTGATTCCTGTGCTGTCATATACCTAACTATTAAATAAAAACTGATTGGATGTAAAAAACACGAATTCAAAACGAATTTCAAAACGATCGCGATGTTTAAAAACGAGACTAGACTTGCCTAAAATGTATCTCGTTTTTATATTATATATTTATATTATATTTATAGAATCATTACGGTCCTGGTATATTGGATGCAACTTTGGGTTTGTTTATAAAATCCACTCACATCGAGTGAGCAAAATCGATAAAACATGCAAAAATTCGACTCTGTTTACACGAGATCATGTTATTAGATGAACATACGTAGTTCGTAGTTCCTCTACTCTCGAAGAAAGGGCATAAGTGCGGATTAGAACTCTTGTTCAAAGTTTGGAGCTTGTTTTTCGTCGCTTTTTTATATTAAGATGCGTAAATGTTTGTGTACTTTTTTTGCTTTTTTTAGAATAGCTAGAAGGAGAAATGCCTAATATACAGTGCCGGATTTAGACTATGTGATGCCCTAAGCACTAATTATCTCAAGGCTCTTTTTTTTTATCAATAAATTTTTAGTTTATCAAAATTTGGGCGACTATAGTCTGAATTACCTACCCCTGCCGGTCCTCTCTCCTCCTCTAGCTTTTTAAAAGTCGAATATCCTCGTATTAAATGAAGATATCGTAATATTTTTTTTATATAAGATCCAAGCATCTAAGGAGTAAAACTAAAAAGATCCGATCGAAATCCATCCGGGTTTTTCGCGTGATACGCGAACAACGGAAACCTCTATTATTTTGTTTATTTAAATTTGCCTTATTTAACTCACCGCGATATTTATTAAATTTGCCTTATTTAACTCACCGCGATATTTATTAAATTTGCCTTATTTAACTCACCGCGATATTTATTTATTTATTTATTTATAAATTATTTATTTATTTCTTTATATGTTTGTGGCAACGAATCAACTATATATACCAATACAATTTTAAAACACAGTGATAGCGAGAGTTAAGTTTCAATCGAAATATCCCATTTCCATAGCTACATGTTTTAAAAAATATCATCTGTTACTACTGTCAATTGAAAATATTTTGTATTATTGACATTTGACAACGATAGAAATACATATTAAAATCAATAAATATTAATATACATACCATATACGTGATGTGTTTTTAGTGATAATTAATTTATAGAAAAAATATAATTGTATAATGATCATTACTAAGTTGATATAAAAACGAAATTAAAAATGGTTATTTGTTGGTAAAGTTTCAGGAGGTATGTTAACTTTTTTGAATTTTGTTCTTTGTATATGTTTAACTAAAAACTCAAAAATAAAAAATTATAAAAAAAAAACTTTTTTAAAAACAATTTGCCTTTAAAAAGCCGACTAAAAAGCTGAAAATAAAATTAGGTTCGTTCTAATTATTGCATTTTAAAAAAAGTTGATTTTGTTCATACTAGAAGATACTTTTTTTTAACTCTTCTAGTATGAACAAAATCAACTTTTTTTAAAATGCAATAATTAGAACGAACCTAATTTTATTTTCAGCTTTTTAGTCGGCTTTTTAAAGGCAAATTGTTTTTAAAAAAGTTTTTTTTTTATAATTTTTTTTATTTATTTATTTACTTATTTATAATAAATTTATTTATTTCTTTATATGTTTGTGGCAACGAATCGTCTATATATACCAATACAATTAGAAAACACAGTGATAACGAGAGTTAAGTTACAACCGAAATATCCCATTTCCATAACTACATGTTTTAAAAATACCATCTGTCACTACTGTCAGTTGAAAATATTTTTTATTACTGACATTAGACAACGATAGAAATAGAAGGAAATCTATTCAAATCAATAAATATTAATATATGTACCATAATATACGTGATGTATTTTAGTGATAATTAATATATAGAAAAAATATAACTATAATGAAATAATGATCATTACTAACTTGATATAAAAACGAAATTAAAAATGATTATTTGTTGGTAAAGATTCAGGAAGTATGTTAACATGATTTTTTTTTTAATTTTGTTCTTTGTATGTGTTTAACTAAAAATTCAAAAATAAAAAATTATAAAAAAAACTTTTTAAAAAAACAATTTGCCTTTGAAAAACCAACTAAAAAGATGAAAATAAAATCAGGTTTAAAAAAGTTGATTTTGTTCATACTAGAAGATACTTTTTTTAACTCTTCTAGTATGAACAAAATCAACTTTTTTTAACCTGATTTTATTTTCATCTTTTTAGTTGGTTTTTCAAAGGCAAATTGTTTTTTAAAAAAGTTTTTTTTATAATTTTTATAGATTTAACATAGGTGATGAATATCTTTATTCTTACCCTACACCACCTCGAGGCCCCCTTAAGTGCGAGGCCGTGGACTCTGTAAGTGATACCTAAAGTATATAAAATGATAAATGTTTTTATTAAATACGAATGCAAATGTGATACTAATATAGAGATATGTATCATCTTTGTTATTTTTGAGTTCATAGTTAAATAAGACGAATAATGAATTGATATTAAATTGAAAAAAAAATTATTTTGCATTATGTTTGTAAATTTTTTTCTTGTTAAACTTGATATATACGTCGTATATCAAGTTTAATAGTTAGTCTGATGGGGCCCTCCGGGATCAGATGCCCTAAGTAAATGCTTACTTTGCTTATTGATAAATCCGGCACTGCTAATAAATATAAGTTCATGTTCAACAAACTAAAGGTCGTATGTTTTAAAACAATTATGATATTGAACTGTTGAAATATTTTGCTCTAAAAATATAAAAAATAATACATGATAATTTCGAATAAACTTTTTTGTGTTTCTCAGAAATTCGCATTCAGTTTGACCGACTTCTTACATATACAACCTGTTGCGTTTATTGATAATAATAACAACACTGATATTTTGTATGCTACTAATAAATATTTACGTAAATAAAAGACAAAAATAAAATGATGTTAATCAATCAAAAACATATTCATTGGATATAATAAGATAGATTAGCACATTGCTATATCAATACAATTATACTGTGCCTTCCAAAAGTTCGGGGCCACCTAAATTACTTTTGAATGGTTTGAAATATAGGATTGAAATTGATAGATACAATGGGATCACCAATTCTATTATTTAATCACAAAAACACCCACCTGTATATCCTCGGGTGGCGGGGGAGCGGGGAGCAAACAAATCTTAAATAGCACATGAGGTTGAGTGGGAGCTCGTTCGAAAGGGCTTGCCAAAAATGTTATAAAGCGAAAAAAACAGACTTTATTTAGGTGGCCTCGAACTTTTGGAAGGCACTGTATATTTATCTATACATATTGATAATTGATATGTAGGCTCAGTCTATAAGACTGTTTAAAATTTAAAATTCTAATTGTCGTATTTCAGAACTGATTGTTATATTTTACCTCCCACCCTAATTATAATTTTAAATCTAATTGTCGTATTTTAAAACCATTAATAAACATACATAGTTTTGAGATTTAATCCCCGTTTTTAACCTTACGAAAACTAACAATAATAGTACACACTTTACTCACATTGGCGCTGATTTTATCTTAAATACATGACACTTGACTTTTTTAAACAAAGGGGGATATAATAGGCGAGTACCATAAATGTTATTGTATCAAATTATACCTACATATCAATTAAACGTTTCTTTTTATATTTATAAATACATGTGATAAAATATTTGTAAATGTTTGCGCCACTGTCACCATGTGGTCTCACGTTTGACAGGTGGCGCCCTTTGTGTCTAGAGTCTAGATTAGTAATTAACAGCAGTGAAATTTAGTTGAAACTTGTTTAAGTTTTTACGCGTGTAATTGCATACACATGGTCACATGTTACAGCAATTACTTGAATTATATCTGTCGACAAGGCATTTTATTAATTATTGAGTCCGACCTGCCAATATATATTATTGTGGACCATATATTCTTAGTGACCGTTAAAATTAACCTAGTGTAGACATTATTATATCGATATGAATATTTATAGTGACTTTAATCAACTATCGAATTGAAAAGTGAAACATATTGACAAAAGCTTTAGTGTGGTTTGCGTACATAATATACATATATTTGTTTCGAAGCAGTGCAGTTTATTTTGAGTTCAGTTATTATTTTATGTGTGTGTATTGTTATTTTGATTGACATGTGCCAAGTGGCGAGTGTTGGGGCCAAAGGAGAATGTAAAGAGCTGTCTGGTGACACCATAACCGCTAAGATCCCGAATTTATGGCAGTCCTTAAACCTTGATCCTTTAGCTATAAAAGGGTTGAGATATAACTGAGGTTATGTTAAAGGTAAGCATTTATTTTCTCTATTTGTTAAGTTGATCAATCCATTTTGTTGTATCTATGTTACAGTTGTTTGAGAATAACACCTTATCAAACATTTATCTTACTATTTTTTGGGAAGTATGTTGTGTGGCTTTCAATTTAATTTTTTGAACCAGTATAAAACCACGAAAGCCCCTGCAGTAATATGTATAGATATTTGTGTGTAGGTAGTAGGTACTACTTAAAACACACTTGAAATATTGGTGTACCTATATTTCAAGCAGTATTAGGTATTTGGTATCTGGATTATTGTTATAAAATCTATATCTATATTTATCTATAAAATAGTTTGTCCTACACCACTCACTCACTATATCAACGTACAGCCCAAACCCCTGGACCTAGAAACAGGGTAGGTATCAAAGTTTATATAAAAATTTTTTTTTTGTTCGCATTTAATTGAAATTTATCGAACATACTTTACAATATAAATAATGAAACAATTATTTCAGCATTTCCCAAAATTTAACCCCTAAGGTGTTAGGGGGTGAAATTTTTTTTTCTTTTGTATTGACCGAATGAAACATGGCACAAGTAGGTTCCCCACAAGATAAATATCAGTTACGACCCCTAAGGGAATAGGGAAAGGCGTAAAATTTTGATATATTTATCTTCATAATAGTTCATGATATTAAAGTAAATTCGGACAAATTAATATTCAATTAAAAATGAAAGTTCGATATTCAAGCCCTAATAGCATGAGACGTACTTTACTTATAAAGGTAAATTCGGGCAAAATAGTCATCTATTAAAATAAAAGTTTCGACATACAACCCCTAATGGCGGGGGTAGACAGGGTCTGTGTTTGTATTTATCTGCATAGCTGCTTACGTTATACTGGTGAAGTCGGGTAAAATAATCTGCAATAAAAAAAATTGATATTCAACCCCTAATGGCGAGGGTTAGTTTTTACAATTTTTAACTAAGATCCGAGATATTTTCGTTTTTTTATAGGTAATGATAATCAATATAAAATAATCTGCCGTGTGCCACAGGACTTTCTTATACGTAATAATGACAGTGAACAGTGTACGTGATTTTTTATTTTAGTGAAGGATATTTCTGACAAACTAATAAAAGATAGAGTAAAATGAATGAGACATAAACTATAGAAATATTATTTTATACATTATGTATCGAACGAATTTTGTTTAACATAATTACTAACAATAAGATGGAAACAGATGTTTACTCATGTAATTTTTTTAATTTTTTGAAATAAGACAAAAATGTTATAGATAAAAAATGTCGAGTATGTTACTATCTATAATTTATTCCCCATACATTTTTTTCCAACACTTATGATTTAGCCAGAAATATTTTTTTAAAATCATTATTTAGAATAATCTATACTGGTTGCTGGGTGCTTTGACCGTACGGATCACGACTAATACCGTCAAGTCGCACGGCGACCACTGCAAACTAAATGAAATAGAGTATACAGTGTTTATTCTCAGTATTACGTATAAGAAAGGCCCATGGTACCTATGGCAAACACGTACAGTCTCTGTAATACGTATAAGAAAGTCCCATGACACTCATGGCAGATATTTCTTCTCTGTTATGAACCATTTGAAATGTACTTAAAATCGAATACTTAGTAAAAAAAAAAAAAAATTAAATTTGTTTTTTTCGAAAAAATGAATAGAACATAAATTATAGATAATAATATTACCTACAATTTTCAACTTGGCCATTTTTCTCTAATTCGCACTGTTTCAGTGTAATTCGAAAAATTCAAAAATCGATGTAGGTAAACATCCGTTTCCGGTTGAATATAGGAAAATAGGAAAATAGGAGGTTTTCTTCCCAGGCAAAAATCAATCTTAAGTATAAAATTCCACCTTTCTACGATTTGTCGTATTTGAGTTACAGCGTCTACAGACAGACCGACAGACCGACAGACAGACAGACCGACAGACAGACACACAGACATCATGGCGAAAATAGTCAGAATGGATTCAGGGAAGGTCAAAATTAATAATTCCATCAAAATCCGGATTTCGGAAAAAATCGCGTTTACTATACTTACTTATACTATACAGGGTGTCCCAGGACTGTGTCAAAGCTCAATATTTCATTTGTTATAAGAATTGAAAGAAAACTTTAAATGCAAAAGTTGTCAGGCTAGAGGAGCGGCATAATTTAAAAATAGTTACATTTATACAGAGTGTCCCATAACTGCGTTACAAACCAAAGTTATGTTTTTTTAAATACAAACTATATATTTTTATTTGATAATCTAAAAGCATTCATTTTTCTGAGTATTTTGATGTATCAAGTATGGGATTATACAGTGGGGTTTAGAAATAATGACCAATTTTGTAAGAAAATAGGAACATTTTCAACACCTTGTAATTTTCTAATTACAACAAAAAAAATTTGTTTTCTGTTTGAAGTAGTTTAGGCATATTCTCTATTATATCGGTATTATGTCAAACATTTAAAAAATTGTATTATTTGTACAGGGTGTATCAAAACACTGAACTTAGTTTTTTTCAAAATTTTCAAATGGAACACCCTATATATTTTTACATTTTCGAATTGCCTGTTCAATTCTCAACACATTTTACAAACCATGTTCTATACCTAAATCCAGCCGTTAATAAGTTATTAATTTTATTTTAAAATCTTAAGATGTTTTATAAAAACAATACAACTTTATTATAATTGCAATAAAACAGTTCGCTTAAAAATAATTTAACAAACTAATAAAACGTACAAACTTTAACAACATAAAAATTTAATTATTTTATGGAATATAATAAAGTTGTATTGTTTTTAAAAAAATCTTAAGATTTTAATATAAAATTAATACCTTATTAACGGCTGGATTTAGGTATAGAACATGGTTTGTAAAATGTGTTGAGAATTGAACAGGCAATTCGAAAATGTAAAAATATATAGGTTGTTCCATTTGAAAATTTTGAAAAAAATTAAGTTCAGTGTTTTGATACACCCTGTACAAATAATACAATTTTTTAAATGTTTGACATAATATCGATATAATAGAGAATATGCCAAAACTACTTCAAACAGAAAACAATTTTTTTTTGTTGTAATTAGAAAATTACAAGGTGTTGAAAATGTTCCTATTTTCTTACAAAATTGGTCATTATTTCTAAACCCCTCTGTATAATCCCATACTTGATACATCAAAATACTCAGAAAAATGAATGCTTTTAGATTATCAAATAAAAATATATAGTTTGTATTTAAAAAAACATAACTTTGATTTGTAAAGCAGTTATGGGACACTCTGTATAAATGTAACTATTTTTAAATTATTCCGCTCCTCTAGCCTGACAACTTTTGCATTTAAAGTTTTCTTTCCATTCTTATAACAAATGAAATATTGAGCTTTGACACAGTCCTGGGACACCCTGTATGTATATTTCATATACATTGGTATAAGAAAGTAAAAAGTAATATGTCATCTCCTATCACGTATGGATGGTTCTAATTAGTTTGGAAGTTTACGCGAGTGAAGTCGCGGGATTCCGCTAGTATATATTTAATTATGTTATATGGTTGCTTTATTATTATTTACTTTGTTATTTCCATCTATAATTAATACTCCAAGATGGGCAAGGGCAAATTAAAACTCCCTGAAAGACGCCATTTAATTGGTTGAAATCTACATATTTAAACTACATATGTCTTGTTTTTATTTTGCCTAGCTTTAGCTCTATGGCACCCCTATAATTTTATGTTCAGCTTAATGAGAGATTTTGCTATGATGGACGAACAGTAAAGTATCATCTGCATATACTCCATATACTATAAAAATAAATAATAATCAAAATTTAATTAAATGAAAACATCTTTCAGAATTTCAATTGAGTACATAAATTTGAAATTTGAAAAAGTATTTAATGAAGATCTCATACTTTGCTACAGAATCCATAAAAACCTGTGAAGTATGCAATAAAATGCAAGCTTTTATAAAATGAAATGCATTTAAGTACATCTGTGAAAATGTACAAAAAGAAATATGTAACTGAAAATCCATTACTTACAAATATCTACTGTCTGAAATAGAATTTTATTTATACATATAAAAAGATTGATTATTAAGTTACATACGAGTACTGTAAAAAATGCACATACATCATTGACAAAGGCAAAATAGAATTTAAAAGTCTATATAAGAGGAATAGAAAATAAAACCAGAGACTATAAGTATTACTCAATCAGTGGGAAGGTAGGATAGTGATGGAAGTATTGTTTTTGGGGAAAAAGTTTCAAAATTTATAACAACTTTTTTGGTGAATATAAAAATATGAAGATCCTTTTTCCATTCTTTATTTTGTTATCATTATTTTCAAAAACAAAGCAAAAACAGTTCTTCATCAATATAATAATAAGAGCAAAAAAGCTCTTGATCTAAATTATTTTAGAAACAAAAAAAGTCCTATTAATACTTACATAAAAAAAACTATTCAATCATTCAATAATATTGATTAAACAATAATTTTATTCACATATTAAATTTTACATTTTAACACAAAATCTATTTTCTTTTAAATTTTTTATATGTACCCAAAAATTGTCTATATAAATAAAGATAGGTACCTATGCTTATTTTCGAAATTATATATCACAACAAAAACATTGAACTATTGAGTACGAAATGTATTAATACCTATACCGAGTAAAATATAAATCATCTGTGAAAGCATATTTCATTAAAAAAAATATCAACAGCATCAGAATATTATATAAAGTATTCCTTTCATAATATAATCAATCTCATCTCAATTCGTACAACATTTACAATTGCTATATACACAAGTCCTTTATTCCATTTGAAAGTCAGATATGTCGGATCATATAAGAAATAGAGAAAAATGATAAGGGCAGATAAGCTCCGCGTAAGGTTGACGACCTTGGCGCTTGACATCAAGCTACTGTGAAATGATAGCTAGGTGGTGGTGTAACGGGGGCTTACTGCTGATATGAGGACGGTGGTTGTCTGCAGTATTACATTGAACTTGCGCATTTATACTGCGCGAGATATTTGTCAAAAGGGCATGACCTACACGAATTTATTTAAATTCTATAAATACTTCGATATCAAACGAATATTTTTTAGATGAGAATTTTTCACACATTTTACGCATCCGGGAAGTTGTTCGATGGGATTTTTTTGACGTATCATTTATACGTTAAACAAAAAAATCAAATTCAAACACTGTTTGGTATCATTGTAGCCAACTTCGACTGACGCACACTGATAATGTTTTTACTTTAAAAATGGAATTTTTATGAAAATATCCATTTTAACCTTCGTGTCTGTCAAATACGAGAAAACGTAGAAGACTGAATTCTTATAAATATAAAATTTCTGTATAAATCCGGGAAGAAAATTCTTATTCTGTGAGAAATCAACTGGAAACTGAGATTTTGTTCTAACATAATGATTGTTTCCTCGCAATATCGAAGATACGAGAAGCTTTGTGATCGTTTTAAAATGAGAAAAAAATTGTTATCCGATTTCAAAATTTTAACTTGATCTTTCCGTTTCAGATCAAGAAAAATAATTTTTGTTATGTCTGTCTATGTGTGTGTATGTCCCCTGAATCCTTGTTGCACGCATAACTCATGAACTGAACCAATATTAATGAAACTGGTTTCAAAATCATTAAAATCGTATGTAATGCAGCGTTTACACCGAGAAAACAAAACAGAAACACGGTGTTTTTATGACCAAAAAGCAATAAACCCTATACATTTTTAAATACGAAGTATTTTAAAGACACGATGTTTCTATTTTGTTTTCTCGGTGTAAACGCTGCATAAGGATGACATACCAAAATATTAAATTTTTTGTCACATGCTACGTGAAAATTTTTTATACAATCTTTTTTGTAGAGCATTCAATTTTCTATAATATAGGTCACCTACGTTTGTTTTAAAATATTACCTCACAAAGATTTATCTCAATTTGCTTTAAAAAATCGTCATTTGTTTTTTAAATTGCCATTTACTTTGAGAAGAAAAATGTCGAATTAATATTTTTTAGTAAAATTGTGTGAAAATTAAATGGTTAACCAATGGCAGGGTATTTTATAAACAGTACTTAATCTGTTTTTATTAAAATTGTTCAATAATTAACTATCTTTGGTGAATTTAGCTCGAGGAAGCACTGTGCATTTACGTGGCAGATGTTTTTTGAATAGTTCGTACGTAGTATGTTAATGCTGCGTGGTTAATTATATATTTTAAAATATAATTACATGTGAAGTTGTTAATTGTATTGTCTAAAATTAAATTTTATACATAATCACTTTTTCGTAAAAGAAAGATTTGTTCTGGCTACATACAATATTATATAATTTATATTTAATTTTGTTATACTTGTATTCGTAGTAGGGATTTTGAAAGGACGTCTTGTTGATAATAAAGTATCGTTCATTTATGTAACCAATCAATGAATTGTCGCGTAACTCAATTTTCGGAGAAGAATGTCCACAAGAGAAATGAAGAAAATTGTGTTGAAGATGGATGGTAGTTTAAAATAAATCTCATTATTGAGAGTAAAAATTGAATAATGGAAGTATTTTTTTACTCAACTGATTTCTAGAAAGTGAATTTAGAAGAGAAAATACAACAAATTGAGTTTAGAGTGGTTGGATAATTTACTAATAACGTACCGTATTTGTGGGCACATAAGCCAAGATTTAAAATGTAAGAAATTATCTCTATAATCATGGGTTGAATTGAATCTATCCAGGGCTTGAATTCCGAGTCAAAACACAGCAGATAAAATGTTTAGTTAAAGTAGGAAAAAAATATTGTTTAAAATAGAGAAATTATTGTTTTCATCTTACAATTGGGGCAAAGGATATTCGGTTTCTGTACGCCAAAAAAAACTGAATTAGTATATCTTTAAAGCAAAAGCTGAGCTAAAGCTATCTGGGAGGTGTCAAATTAATAGTTCCGGGCCACCTAAATAACTTTTGAATGATTTGAAATATAGAATTGAAATTTAAAGGGATATAATGTGATCACAAAGTCTATTATTTAACCATAAAAACACCTACTTGTACATTTTTGGGTGGCGAGGGGAGGGAGCAGCCAAGAAATCTTAAATGACATGTGGGGTTGAGTGAGGGCTCACTCAAAAGGTATTTATTTTGTGTAGGAGGGTGCTTTTGTGGTTAAATAATAGAATTTGTGATCCATTGTATCCCTATAAATTTCAGTCTTTTATTATAAACCATTCAAAAGTTATTTAGGTAGCCCGAAATATTTACTACAAGACTTTTGCACTGTATAATATTCTAAATGTTAAGTATTTTATGAGGTATAATTGCCACTACTGCCTGTAAATAGCTGATCTCTTCTTAACGCACATGTATCAAGGTCATTATATAAATTACAAAATTCATTGAAACTGTCAGTGGGTTATCATTTATAATTTGAAAAATCATTAAAAAATTATCGAAAATATCGTGAGCGAGCTTAAAATACCTAACTGAATATCTCAATAAAATTGATTTTCTATAACTTTGAAATAATTTAAGTTCTACAAAAGACTGAATCCTGATTGATAACATACTAGTGTGTCCAAAAAGTAGGGTGATATTTTTAATGAAATTAATTTTTTTTATTTATTCTTTCAACTCATGTCATCGCCTTCAAAGTAATCATCCTTCGACGCAATACACTTATGCCAAACTTTTTTTTCCAATCTTCGAAACAGTAAATAGTCCTTTTCCGGAATCACCTTCAAAGTACGCAGCGATTCATGTTAAATCTCTTCAATTGATTCGAAACAGTGTCCCCGGAGCGGTCTTTTCAGTTTACTGAATAGCCAGAAGTCATACAGTGTTAATCATGCGAATACGGTGATTGTGGAACAATATGGGTCAAATGGTCACAAACAACTAATGCTGTGTGAGACGGCGCATTATCGTGGTGCAAAAACCAATAGCTGTTTCGACACGATTCCGGCCTCTTTTTGCGAATAGCATCACGAAAACGACGCATAATACTCAAATAATATTTCTTGTTAACAGTTTAGCGCGGCGAAAGAAATTTAGAATGCACAATACCACGATAATCAAAGAAAACTGTTAACATTGCATGGCATTATAAATATAAGTTAGTAGGGTGTTCCAAAAAAAGTCGATAATTTTTTTTTCGATTGCATGTGAAATTCTTGTTATATATGCTATAAAAAAAATTCTGTAAAAATATTTTTTGAAATTTAAAAACGAGAGGGTTGACGTTAGAGACTGGACCCTAAGAGCTTTTTTTACAGAATTTAATACTGAAGAAGGATCAGTCATGGTTTTTCCGAAAAATAATGTTCTACATAGTTTGCAGGAGAAATGAACGTTAAAAAATCATTTTTCCATGTTAAATCAATGGTAAATCTTCAAATTCGGTGATGGAGTTCTTCAAGTTGATATTAAGGGCTCAAATTTTTACAGAATTTTTTTTATAGCATATATAACAAGAATTTCACATGCAATCGAAAAAAAAAATTATCGACTTTTTTTGGAACACCCTAATAAGTTAGGTACCTTATTTTTGGACACATAATAAATATTTACCAACATTTCAAATGAAGTAAAGGATCATGTAGTGGAATGTTTTTTTTCAGCCACCATAAACAAATCTGTTTTAAAAGCAAAATACATTCTCTATAAGTGGTAGAGTACGGAACATTTATCGCTCGAGCTCTGCTCGTATTTAAAAAGAAGACATTTAAAAAGAAGTTGATATACAAACTTAACGGTTAAAATAAAAATTAATGTCATAATGAATGAACGAAATGATCGACATATTTCATTTATAAAATACCTAGATTCTACATACTACATTTTGAAATATAAACAAAACATAGAGATACTTGTAAATTTTTATGCATACTATACATATAAATACATCCATATGAATATAATACAATTGTAATATAAAATCACTTATTTTACTAATATAAATAAATTTTTTCAACAGAAACTGTGATGAGGTTGAAAACACAAACATAACAGAAGAACGTTGAAATATATATATATATACAAATGGAAAAATGTGTAATACAGTAGATCGTGCTTGAAAAACGTATATATTTATTACACAAACAATATACATATACATTATACATATATGTATGCATGTACATATGATATAACAAGCTTGTGTTATAAACAATATTTATACAATTTATATTGACTCTATATCGCTGTTATAATATTTTCATGTAGTAATGCAAACATTTTAAAATGTACAAACAGAATACGTATGAATACATAAAAGTTTTTATTTTAATTTTAAAATTGTTACTACTGTTTTTTTGATTTGATTTAAAAAAAATAATAAATGTGTAATATTAAGTATGTTGATGGTGATTTCCAGGTAGCTCCAAATTCATTGCTGTCTTTTTGACGACGTAGACGCGACGTTTCGGTTGATTTATATTGGCTATCTTCAGATCTTGTCGTAAACATGGTTCTATGAAGTTAGATTGATAACAGATATAGGTACATATGTATATTATATATGAAACAATTATACTTAGCCAAATTATAAAAAAAATAGATCTGCGATTACAATTTCGTGTAATGTTTCGTTTTGCATTGCAGATGATACATCTTAAATTATACTTTATATTTATTATTATTTATCTATATAATTAAGAAAATATTTGAAGCTATAAGTATATTTGATAAAATCTCTATTGTAATGAGGTACACTGACAATGAGTGTTTCGTTTTATTTACCCCAGGTTAACAAAAAAAATGATAGAGAATGATTTCTGTCAAAAGTACAAATACATATAAGTATGAAGGTATGCTATTTTTTGTAGTTCGTATCATTAAAATTTCACCCAAATGCAAAAGCTCGTTTAATGATTTGTATAATTTAAAAAATAAAGAGAAGAAAAATTTAATGAGTAAAATAATCCGCATCGATTTATAGACATGTTCATATAAATTCCTTCACTGACTGACATGCTAGTGACTAAAGTGTTATTGATCGATGCTTTAAATTGTTCTTCGACGCTTTTATTTGAGTTCACCAATCACAGTTGGCGTCGTTCAGGAATCTAACAAAAAACTCATGTAAATATTTGTCTGCTAGTATATGTTTTGGAATGCAATTCGCTAGAGTAGAAACTGTCGTAGAGAAATAACGATTTTTACTGCATATATTTCCAATATGTGTGTTCAAATCAGTGGTGAATTTTAGGTGAAATTCTATTTTAAAAATAATAAATATCGATGGTCTTGACATGATAACTGACATTTTAGCCATTTTCTGATAAAACTTGGAATCTAAGGATATACCTAATCACCCGAGGGTTCACGACCCAAAGGTTAAAAACCACCGATATGTATGAAAAGGAAGGAGAGAGGAGATTAACGAAAATGTAGTTTTATTAGAAATGGTATAATTGAAAGCTATAGAAAATATACAAATCAGTTTGTTTAGTAAAAATAATAATATATTTTTCGCCTTTAACAAACATTTGCGAAAGTTAAACATGAATTATGTATGGATATATGTATTTACGTTAGTCTATTACAGGGATTCCTAACGGGGTCCAGGTGAACCCTCTGGGGTCTATGGAAGTTTAAAAAGGGTATTGTATTCAATGAATCTATGAATAATTTTTCTATTTTAAAATTTTGAACTGCAATGTCCTTTTTTTTGCTTTTCAATCATATTTATCGATATATAATTGCAATTACTTTTTTTGTTTTTACTTTTTTTTACAAGATTGTAGTATATTTATGTTTTCTAGAATCTAAAAATGCGAGGATTATTATATAAAGAATTCATTATTTCAAAAGGGTTTCGATGTAGAAAAAAATTGGGACCCCTGTTTTATATAGTAATTTATGATTTTCCTTTTTATTATCTAGATTTGGTGCATGAAAATGACGATAAATTTTTGAATTTCGTTTAAAATGTGTTTATTTTATAGAAAATTACGTAAAAAGTTGAAATTTTCAAACCGCAGTTCTGTATCTCAAACCGTTCTCGAGATATGGCCATTCAAAGTTTTCGATTTTTGATTTTTTTGAGAAAAATGGCCGTAACTTTTGAACGTGTGGTCGGATTTGATTTTTGTTGACGAATTTGAAATAGCGTGTCAAAATCTATATAATGACATGTAGAACACTGTAAAATTCGACAAAAAAAATTTGGTCAAAAATCGACATTTTTTTAAGGAATTTTTTCGATTAAAAAAAAATTTTTTTAGTTTTGAAGTATTATACATGTCATTGTATAGATTTTGACATACTGATTTCAAATTCGTCAACAAAAATCAAATCCGACCACACGTTCAAAAGTTACGACCATTTTTCTCAAAAAATTTCAAAAATCGAAAATTTTGAATGGCCATATCTCGAGAACGGTTTGAGATACAGAACTGCGGTTTAAAAATTTCAACTTTTTACGTCATTTTCTATAAAATAAACATTCTATCTAATTTAATGCACCAAATATCAGTTTTCATAGAAATATCGACTTTAAAATAAGAAAATAAAATGTAGGAAAAAGATTGGGAATCCCTGATCTATTATATTAAAAGCACATATTTGACTTAAATTTTTAGAAAAGAATGATATTGGATAGTATATTGGCACTTATTAGATTGGGCTTTAAACTTAATTCATCTGATACGAAATTTTAATATCAATAGAACGAAATAATGTCACGAATTATAATGAAACAATATATAGCAGGGTGGCCAGTTTCTGGAAAACCGGGAAAAGTCAGGGAATTTTGGTATTCTCCTGGAAAACCGGGGAAAGTCAGGGAATTTGGTTGGAAGTCAGGGAAAAATGCAAATTCTGCAAAAATACAAAATTTTTACCTATGAGACCTTTTTTTTTTTTAGCTTTTTTATCTAAATTTTAATTATAAAAAACAGGGAAAAACGGTAAAAATTCTCCTGGAAAACCGGGAAAAGTCAGGGAAATGTGTTCCAGAGACATACTGGCCACCCTGTATAGGTATATATTTTTAAATGTCATTCAAAAGACCCGTATGCGCTTGAGCCCGGTCGACAAATGCCGACTTACCCGTATATTCTGTACATTTGTGTGTTTGAATGCTAAGCGTCCGTTTTATGAAATAAATTTCATACAATTTATTGTAAAAAGTATTATGTATGTAGTATAATGTAGATATGTATTTTTTTAAAAGAATATATGTTAAAAGATACATATAAATGTATGTATGAATAAAAAAATAGATACATATTCAGTATATTGATATAAATAAAACGATATAAATGGAAAAATAGTTAGGGTAAGGTTTCTTAAGTCGTACCCCAAAAGGGAAAAATGGATATAGATTGAATGATTGATTGATAAAAAAACATGTGTATGCATTATTTGTAAATTTGATTATTTATGTATCTATTTGTTACAACAAAGAACGAAGTTTTTATCATTTTGATAGTAATTTTATTAATTAAAAAAAAAAATACATTCGGTACGACTTAGGACACTGGTTTCCTAAGTCGTACCACCTATAGCTTAAGTCGTACCTTTGTAGAATGAACAGCATATAACATCTTTTAAATAATTTATATATTATAATAAACAATGATAAACAAAATTATAATCAACATGGTAGACGCAACCAAGAAAACAAACAGAAAAAAGAAGGCACTAATATTAAATAATATCAAATTAAATTATACGTCCGCGTCGCGGGGTGGGTTTCACGTTATTATATAATCTATGCGCTTCATTAAATTCTATATTATTGCTTCGTAACTAGAATAGTAAATAATATAAAAAAAAATGTAATTGGAAGTTTACCACATAGACTTAAGTCTTATCGGTACGACTTACGAATTTTGTAGGGGTGCGACTTAAGACACATGTTAATTAAAACTTAAAAAAATCACAATCACATATCCTAAAAACATATCATTTTATAAAAATAACTCACTAAATACTACAAAATCCGTAGTGAATATTAAAAATGTCTTTATCACCATATTATCAACTAAAAACTCTAATGAATCTAGTTAAAAAATAAGATGAAAGATGTTAAAAAACTTATTTGTTAAATATGTATTTTTTAAATGAATACACTAACTGAACGATTCTCAATGTCCACTAAAATGGTCGATTGGGAAGTACATTTTACAACCACTAGAGGCGCCGTTGAAACTAAACATGCTGAGATATTGATGGGGTACGACTTAGGCGGCGGTACGACTTAAGAAACCTTACCCTAAAAATGAGCACTCAATCTACGTCACAACAAATTAATTTTAAACAGATTGTCCTTGGTTATGGCAAACTTTACAGGCCAAGTAATGGAAAAAATGTTAATGAATATTTTTTCCTAAAACTGGTAACCCTAGTGTTATTCCCAAATAACTGAATATATACCGGGGGGGGGGGGGGGGGGGTAGTTATTGCCATGTTCTATATATCAAAATCGATCAATTTCTTGAAAACATTGTATTCTGTAATTTTTTTAGCTTAACTGGACTATAAATTAATTCGAATGATGAAAGATATTTCAATGAATATTTTGATTGTTCATTTTTTCTTAACAATCGCCCACTTCTATTTGAAAACTTTTCATCATTACGGATGTAACTATACAGATACAGCAATCTTTATATTTAAACCGCTAGTTGGTTCCATGAAAACAGCGCGTAAAAAACCGCGTAAATGTAGTAAAGGAAATCGCTCCATTACGCTATGTTTTGTGAATCCGCGTAAATGTAGACCACGTGATTGGAGAGATTACTATATTTTGTTATCAGCATAAACAGCTCTATAGTAATTTCATGTAGATTAAGTTAGGTTAGATTGTGCGGATGCTGTAATCATTTGATTTTGCAATACAAGCCAAGAAGCTACTTTCTTGCACTTCATAAATTGTAGAGTCGCTGAGCGCTATATATAACACTGTCTGTCCATACTTCACGAAGTGTCGAGACTTTTCATAAAATGTTTTATAACATCAAGTTGCTACGACATATTATATGATATCAAAAATTAACATCTTGTTAGTTTTTTATGATTTTGAACTATATTTTTTGCTTATTTCGTTTTATATTCTTTAAAAAACCGCGTACATACATGCAACATACTGTTTCGTATAAAAAGATTACCATATTTTAAATTCACATTCGATGTACTTTATTCTTATGATTTGTGACTGTGATATGAAGTTTTTGCTGGTTAAATACAAACCGTTGTCACACGTTCTTAAAAACTAAACCATAAATCAACGCCTTTTTACTGGCGGCACAAGTTTGTCTCGACACTCCATAAATAAAACTGCGTTTTAAAAGTGTTTGGAATTTGACATATACAAAGTTTATGTAATCCCATATCTCGTGCACACAATACCTTCCCAAATCTTATGTAGATAAAGCGCAGGACTTTTGAACAATATCGTCTACCAACGTACAATATTTTCTCATTCATGTGTGGATTTATCAGCTGTTTCATCGACACACTGGCGTTTGCTGCAACATGTTTGCTTTGACAAGTTCAGGGTTGGCCATTATTGTGGTATTCATTTCTTAAATTATTTTCTTACTATCAATATTGCTCCTTTTTGGGTCGCAGACATAATAAACCATAATATTTTAAAGAAGTTTCAAAATCGATTATATATTTTTACAATATGTTTTGGTACTACATTCGGTCAAAATTAAATATTCGACTCTGAAACTGATTTCAAATTAAAGTCCAATAAAAAATGACGAGAATGAGCCCTATAACATGCATAATAAGAGACATTTCGAAAAATAAGGTACTTTCGAAATAAGTCTAATTTTGTTCGATTTCAAAACTTAAAAAAATCGTACTTTAGCCGAAAATAGGGGTAAGGAGTTAAAATCATATAAGTGCGCTCTGTTTAATAACTGTTGGAAATGCTCATACATACATAAATATTTAATTAAAATTTCACAAATAGTACCTACTCATTTTAGATGATTTATTAAGAAAAAAGACTTAAATATACTTTAACCAGCCACGTGCACTGCCAGTTTACTTTGGGTGTTCAATATAGTAGTGACATATATACACTATTTGCAGTTTTATGTTTTCCATGCAGCTTACGATAGCGGTCAGACGTGTGCTGTTTCGTATTGAACACCATAAGTTAACCTGCAGTACACGCCTCTGACTCAAATACACTTAACATTCTGCTATACGACGGCATCGGTAATTCAAAAATTCCACTATACAACGGCTAGAGAGATACCCACCACCGCGTCGACTTTAACGTTAATTGGTGAAATTAATCGCGCAGAAATATAGCAGTCACGGTGGTATTATGGTGTGGATGGGGGAAGGACGTTAGTTAGAACTGTCGGCACATTGTATAACGGAGCGATCGTGTAGTGGATGGTTGTATAGCAGAGTGCTGACAGTGCTGAGTGTAAATATGTTTTGTTTTTCCACGAAATGATGCTCTTGGTGTTTATGTCGTCTTGGCACATTCAAAAGAGATTTAGTTGGATTTATCTAGCATAGTTAAATCTAACCACAATATTTAGTGACGGACGCAATTTAAATAGGAAAAAAATATTTTCAAGTGAAATAAATATTTTACACTACTGTAATAAAGTTGTTTGGTGAGCGATTCACATTTAGTTGTAGATATATTCATGATTCAGATAATGGTTAAATACTAATTAGGACGGGTCTTACCCACGACTGTAAAAGGATTCATTTGAGTTGTTTCTCTATGAAAGCCTTTTGTAAAAGGCGAACGGCAAATTCGTTTTGGAGGAGGAGTTAGAAGGCTGTGTACAGAATCATAAAATATTTTAAAGGCTATAAATTAATCGAAAATACACTTCCATGGTGAGATGGTATTCAACGATCACTAACAATTGTTTCACATCTATATCTGGACTGTATTATGCACTAATGTAATGTATCAATCCAAAAAAAGTTTATTTCAAGTCATGAACGCATAGTGAAAAATATATTTGTGCATTCGGGGCATTTTTTTATTGAAGAAAAGTAATGATTAATTAATTTAAATAAAATTTTATATGAGTTGTTTTCTGTAATGTTATTTTGAATAAAACTGCATTAAAAACTCAAAAATGATATTATGTAGGTTGATACATTAGTGTATAACACATCCCATCTAAATATGATCGAAACGTCATCGAAATTAAATTCGACACGGAGTTAGCGAGTATGCTTTAAGGTTTATAGGTATATTTTCCAACGCGACCCTGACCAAATAAACACTGGGATCTTGTTTCGCACAGAAGTCACGAACGATGTGTGTAGTTTTCGTGTCCCAGAAGTGATCTCTATCCTATCCGACCCCCCCTATAATACATGCGGTTCGCGCGCGCTCATTCACTTAACTATAGGTGATTTAGAAAGCGATACAACGTGTTATGATGTTCTTTACACGAATATACTTGATTGTTCATGAAAACTTGTACATTGTATAGTATGTTTTGGTAGGGTTATAAGGGATGGAAATATGATAATTGCAATAATAGAATATAGGATTCATAGCTTTTACTCATTAATATAGGACAAACTTGATATAATGTTTTTTAATGTTTTGGAGGAGATAAAATTTTAAACAATTAAACTAAAATTTTACAACAATGCGTTTAACAAAAGAATTTTATCATATGAACAAACTACGTTATAATTAACTAAAAATATATAATTTTATTTAAAATTTCATTAGATGTTATTAATATTTATTTATAATACATTAAAATAGACGTAAAACAAAATTACAATTATATTTTTACATTTGATATTGATCAGTAATATTTATAAATGTATAAACATTAAAACTTTAATCTGCATAGTTCAATTATTACCTATCTAATAATTTTAAAATTCATAAATAATTTAAAATTATATAGATAGTGCATTCCAATAAAAATAAGTACAATCTTTATATATGTAGTATACATACAATATACGAGTAATAACAAATACTATGGTTATAATATATGTATGTATGTATAACTCTTTAAATTAAAGAATGAAACTCAAATATGAACATAAATTTATAAAAATGAGTAGTGTTTCTATAAAATTCCATAAGCGCTTGTTTTCTCTTCGGATGTATAAAAATACGATTCGTGTGTATAAATAAATGTGAGCTATTTTTGTAATTTTATTCTTTTTAGAAGAAAAGAAAATGTATGAGCATTATATGACCATAAATTTCTATGTGAATATATTTTGTTTACATTTTATTATGACAAAAATACGTTTTTTTTTTATTTCGCCTGTCTATGTATACAATATGGTCTGAATTTTATTAAAATGTATTGTAGTTTGAATTGAATTGTATAGTTATGTATGAATTATGTATAGTCAGAATGAAATATTTATACAGAAAATATTTTAAATTTTAGGATCTGCATTAGAAAAAGTATATCTTTTATAACCCATTCAAGGATTTCAAGGGTAACTCGATATGTCGTGTTTATACAAAAAAAATATAGCAGCAACACGATGTTTTAAAACATGTATGTATATGGTTTGATGCACTTTAATCAAAAAGACACAGTGCTGGGTGCTGCTGTTTAATTTTTAGATGATTATTAACTTCTGGATGTAATTTGCCCCCTTTTTTTGTAAATATAAGTTAATGACTAAAATAACGCGAATTTCATTTATAGAAACCAAGAACAATATTGGACACAGTTATGGTAATATAACTAATATTACTTAATTTACTTAATGCTGTACTATAAAACTGTTATTGTTTAAACTTATTGTTTATCATATAGAAAATCATGTTTTATATTAGTTTTATGGTTGTTTTCCGTTTAATAGATTAATGTTTAATATAGTTCTTTAATGTTTCAATTAGCAATAAAGATTTAAGTGATTCGAAGTGATGTATAGTTTTTAAATAGAGAATAGGACTCTATACTTGTTATGTATTTGGTAGTTAGTTAGGTAAGGTGTTAATTTATATGTTCTGGTCTAAGATATAAAGCCTGCTTTCCTATGTTTTTTGCACTATAATCTAGTGCAATTACGAAAATAACTTACATTATTTCTTTTTTTGTTGTTGATTTTTTTCTTTATAGATTTTTACTTGCTCTACACTTTTTTTAATTCTAAATTATGGTAAAAAGGATACTTTTTTCTTTGCTGGCTTGTCATGTTGGTTATACAGCTTCGAGTTGTACATACAGGTTACGATGGCTTCACACAGTGCGTGCTGCTGTGCAGGACAGAGTCTGTTTTTAGTTTGCTATGGGACGCAGTTGTCAATAATTAAAATTGGTTGCAGCTATACAATCACTGTACACATTCACAAAAAACAAGCGCGAATTACCTACGTACTAAAGAACTAAAGTAACATGATCACATGTTCTTCTTTTTGATTGGTTTATTGTCCCTTTAAGAATGAAAAAAAGCACAGAACATAGTACGTAGGATATCATCGGAATCCTGCAAAGTGACCAAAGCCTCTAGCAGTGACGTCATTTTTTGCAGAACTATCTGTGCAATTGCCATCATGATGCCAAGCGCAGGCGATCCAGCAAAAATAGAAACAAGCTCTAAGTGCGCTGGGCTTAATTTTGGTAGACTTGGCATTTAATACATTTTTCTATAGTTTACCTATATGAATCTTAAATTTTTTAATAAAATATCTAAATGTGGTTCCTTTTAAAATCAGAAATGAAAACTGAAAAGTCACGTAAGCGTACAATGTTACTTTAATCTATAAAAGTTTTGGAACTATTTATCTAAATCAACGCTTTAACACATGCAATATGCAAAATGCTTTACATCATATTAATTATACCTTAATTAGTCACGTTTTCTTAGTAAACCGGGATGCAAACAAAATTAAGTTTTCATAACATAAACGTTACTCAAGTAGGTACATACATCAACATTTACACAGCAGACATAAAAAAATAGGTAAAAGAACATTCTAATGTGACGCGCTTGCAATGCAACACGGCTACGGGAAGATTAGAATTGTTTTACGGCCTCAGGTGTATTTGTCTTGTGTGCATGTGTGTAATAGCACGTGATACTTAAAGTTTAACAGTTTCAATGCGGCAGATATTGAATCATCGTTATTAGAAATACTGTCACACTGAAAATGTATTCTTTCATGAACCCACATGTGTATCTTGTTTTGAAATCGATCAAAGCTTGTTCAGGATGGCGAGAAGTGTGACGGCATTGAGTGTGTTAATAGTTTTGTCACGGCTTTCGTTCGACGTAGTCATATACCACATACTCTCTTATGGTCGTTAAATTTTTATTAGGGATTTTGTAAATCAACAAGAAATGTTTTCAGTATTAGGTATGATTGGTCGGATAGTACCTAACAGAATTGAGTACATTAATTTTTATTTATTTTACATTTTTTAAACATACAATATTGGCTAAAGTGTCTGATCATTTAGCGTTACAATATCGACTAGTTTTGTTACCTTGCTATATCGAAGAATACATCGTTTTAGAATTAGTTAACAAAATGTTCTCCGATTTAAAAAAAATACTTGATATTTCCGTTTCAGTCACATGCATAACTAATGAACCACTGAACCGATATTAATGAAACTTGGTTGACATCCTAAAACATTTATTTTTCTTAGGTATCTCAAGAACGAACTGTATATATGTTACGGTCAATTTGATTATTCAGGGCATTTTTCATAATGCTTGGTCATTATAAATAATGTCCAATGAAATTGGGCAATTTAATAATTTTGTATTTGGCTACGACAATCTAGGATAATTTATTACATTGCCCGGTCATTATAAATACTGCTATTATTTCTCTGGTCACTTTAATTAATTGACAACAATTATGGTGTGATTCTCGCTGACCAAACAGCATACATTAACGTATCATAGGTTATGTGCGATTTTGGGTTTTTGTTTACTAAGTGTCAGTGCTTTTTCTAAAAAATAAAATGCATGAACAGTTGTTAACCGATGTAAGTGATATGAAGCATCGTTTCAACGAACGGCTGAATGAATTATGTTTATCAAAAGGCCAGAATACACAAATTCTCACAAAACCACAATACTTGGAGTTAATAGAAAAGGTTAAAACATCAAAAATCAAAGTGGTAAATAAAAAACCCGATGATTATCAGCGTTTACGCAGGTTTGACGTAATGACTATTGGAGAGAAGGAAAGTTGATAGTTCCTGTAGAGGAAGGTAAAGGGCAGATTAGATCTTACGTACATCGGGAGGAGATATTTCAACTTTTACATGATGCACATGTTGCAATTGGGCACGGTGGTCGAAACCGTATGGAAAAAGAGATAAATTCAAAGTATAAAAACATCACAAGAGAAATGATTGTAACCTATCTAAATTTATATATGACCTGCGAAAAAAACAGTGTACCAAAGAAAGGTTTAGTTGTTGGACCGATACTAAGTAAAAACATGAACTCAAGATGTCAAGTTGACTTAATCGACATGCAGTCGCAAGCTGATGATCAATATAAATTCATACTTGTATACCAAGATCATTTAACTAAATTTATTCAACTTCGACCTCTTAAAAGCAAAAGAGCAGAAGAAGTGCTTTTGGATATTTTTACCATTTTTGGTGCGCCCACTATTTTACAAAGTGATAATGGGAAAGAATTTGTTAACAATACTATTAATGAACTACGAGTATGTAGCATGTGGTCCGAGTTAAAGATGGTACATGGGAAGCCCGGACACTCTCAAAGTCAGGGCTCCGTAGAACGTGCGAATCAATGCACCTATGTAAAGAAATATGAATAAAAATATTCGCAAATTGCCCACTCGACATTCAGCATTATTCATAATGCCCGGGCAATGTAATATTTTCTGTATAATTTATCATTTAGTCACATCCCTTTGGGCACTTTTTAAACTGCCCGGGCATTATAAATAATGCCAAATTATTTACATTGACCGTAACATATATATAATTCATATATAATAACTTATAATGTTATAATAACTCTTAAAAACTCCTGATAAAAAATTGTTTTACGACACACTTTACACCCAATAGCAAAACTTAACTATATATTATTTATAATTTATACTTTTTTTAGGTACGTAGGCAGACTTTGATGTCTTTGAGAATAACACAATAAAAGAAAATTCAAAGTAGCACATTTTTTCATTAACATATTTACAAAAATAATGAAGAAACTATTCTTTAATTAATGTAGTTTACATTAAAAAAATTGATAAATTATAAATAATATTTTCTTTGAAATGTTAAATTTCATGACATTTATGAAACGGTAAAATTTATTTCTCTCTCTCTCTCTCTTTCTAATTTGGTTTTGTTTAACAAAGATTGAAATTTACACATTCATATGGTATAATACCTATACATATTTTAATATTTGTTTGAAATAGTTCTTACAGTTCAAATATAAATTCTATAAAATGTATATTTCGTAATATAAATTGAAAAAAAAACAAAACTAAAAACTGAACATTTAACTACGAATTAATAAGAATAAATACAAAAAAGATTTTCGAATTTTTCAAAATCGAACAATTTATTTCAAATCTACTCCGATATAAAAATGAAAAGTTGACTTAATAGCATTAGCAAATTAGCAACTAAACATTTCAATTGTTAACGGATAATAAATTCATGTAGATAAATCAATTCAAATAAACAACCGTTGGAAATATCACAAAATTTATAGAGCAACAGTACCTGTGTCCATTAATACATTATTATACATGACAAATGTGATACGAGTTACTCTAAAGCTAATAATGTTGTACTGTTTAAAACTGCGAAAAATTACTATTTCATAGTGAATATTCACTTATTGAAAAGGGACCCGGACAAAAGGCAGACATGGACAAAAGGCAGACACGGACAAAAGGCAGACTCCCAAAAGGCAGACATGGACAAAAGGCAGACAGACAAAAGGCAGACTCCCAAAAGGCCGACATGGACAAAAGGCAGACATGGACAAAATGCAGACAAGGATAAAAGGCAGAAAATGTTTTATATAAATTAATAATATATTTGAGGGGGAGGGTTTATGCAATATGGCCTTCCCTGAAAATAATATTGTATTATTTGATTTACTTTAACGATATATTTTTTTTGAGAAGGAAGGGGGTTTTTTAGAAGCCCCTCACCCCATAAAGATATTATTAATTTTATAAATTTATAATATCTTTGTCTGCCT
The DNA here is from genome assembly GCA_949319165.1 of Sialis lutaria. Taxonomy (NCBI): domain Eukaryota; kingdom Metazoa; phylum Arthropoda; class Insecta; order Megaloptera; family Sialidae; genus Sialis; species Sialis lutaria. The sequence goes on from OX439236.1 coordinate 5,400,313, forward strand.
TTTGTCCATGTCTGCCTTTTGTCCATGTCTGCCTTTTGGGAGTCTGCCTTTTGTCCATGTCTGCCTTTTGTCTGCCTGCCTTTGTCCATGTCTGCCTTTCGGGATTCTGCCTTTTGTCCTTGTCGGCCTTTTGTCCATGTCTGCCTTTTGTCCATGTCTGCCTTTCGGGATTCTGCCTTTTGTCGTAGACCCTATTGAAATATGTTGTTAAAAGTGCACAACTATGAATAAGTGACTATACACTCATTGAATTAACGAACAGTTACTTCTGAAGCTATGACAGAATCTAAGATTTTTATTTTATTTATTTTTAATGTCAAAAACTGAAGCAATCTAAAAAAACTCTCATTCATTATTTAATAAGCATAAATTAATCACGCATGACAATAATCATTTAATTATTTACATATAACTTAACTTCAATGTCAGTTATGAATTACTCAATTATCATAGGCTAATTCATGAAAAAATCAAAACTATGATAATGTATTGAAAACGTACTAAAATTAATTGATATTTTTCAAGGTTTGTATAAACTAACTTTCTTGAATTTTGTTAATAACAAAAGCAAAGCAGTTGATTTGTATTAATTGACAAACCGAAGTAAGAATAAACGAAAAAAAAACAAAAGGTGGCACTATTATTTTAGTGAAATTAATTTAAAGTGACTAATGTCCCGTATCATAAACGGGTTAGTAAATTTACAAGTTAGCAAGCACTCTTAAATGATATATCAAACTTATATGACAGTTCTCCTGGAGTTTTGTAAAGACTTTGACAAGTTTCACGCATGCGTTGTAAGTAAACACGGTGTTAAAACAGTGGTGATATTTTGAAAATTATTTTATACGATCAGTTTTACAATTCGTTGAAGTATCACTGCTCTAAATTCCATAGTAAATCCATAGATACTATCACAACAATTAATACCTCATTTGTGAGTGTTTGCTAGCTAGAAAATTGTCTAGCCCCTTTATGATACCGGGCATAATTCAATTAAAAATAACAAGTAAAAAATGTTAATTGTAATCAACGACACATTTTTTTATATTTACCTATACTAGAATTTGTCTGCTTTTATTTACAACTACGAATATCTGTGCAACTGACAATTCTATAAATATAGGTTAGATAAAAAAATTGATTTTCACTCCACCCTATTGTATACTTTTATTAAAAAATATCAATTGTAAATTTTCATTAATATAGGTTAGTTTTAAATCAATTTTCACAAAAATTTAAAAATAAAACTACGAAACAAGCGACGTATTGACTCAAAATATTCGTTTTATCTTCATTTTACAGACAGAAAGTCTACAGATTTATGTATCCAGAGGAAGTGTGTTATTTTTCTTAAAAATAAATTCATGAAAAGTTTCGGATAAATATTTTTGAGTAAGTATCTACTTGAATTGTGAAGTAGATACTGTTCAGAAAATATCAGAATATAAAAATAAATGGTAATTGTAAATTGTTGCATCCGATACTTTTGAAAACGTTTCTTTGGATTTAGAATGGACCAAATAATGCAGCTGTAAACATAAAATGATAAATGTGTAACACAAAAGCCAATAATGTTGTAAACACATTAGAATTTTGTTAGACTGCAAAAACTGCACATGTGACCATTGTATAAATAGGCAGATATTACCATAACTCACGTACTGGCTGTAGCTCTTAATAACAATTCCTCTTGAAAAAGGAGAAGCACGATACAAAAAGAACGGTACGATTGGAGCCTATATTGCATACAAATTCATCTTACGCATTTTCACAAAAAAATGTATATCAATATGTTTGTGCATTCGGGCGGTGCTGATTTGGTATTTTTATAATAATATATATGCTTTGGGAAGGGAAATTCAAATTTTACTTTGACACTGATATAATATATGGTTTGAATGTATGAAAATATTCAAATGAATCTGGAATATTTGTGAATTTGTTGTTTCATGTTATTGTATTAGTTGATTTATGTATAGGTGTTTTTAATATATTGAAAATTTATTTGCCAACTGATTGTATAGTGCTTCTTCGTGTTATATTCACTAATACAGCGTCTCTCAACCTTTTAATATTTGCGACCCAAATTTCAATCACATTTCTCATGACGCCCCCGCATCTTCATACAACAATTTTCACTAAAAAATAGATCTCAGTTAAATATACAAAAAAATGCTAAGTGTTAATTTCTAATATTAAACCTTCTTTCAAAAAACTATACTCTGCAAGACAGGCCCAAAGGGAGTCACTAATAATTGTTAATCTTGTTTTTAATTTAATATTGATAAGTTAATTATTATACATATGCATTGTGCAGTAGGTACTGATACAATCCTATTTACAAGTGTATTATATCAGTAGATATATAAACGTGTATTTTTTATTTATTTTATATTATATCAGAATGTATTTTATTGCTTTTCTCTCAGTAAATTAAATAATTTTTTTTCGCAATGTGCTCGCGCCCCCATTCAGTTTTCTCACGCCCCCCTAGGGGGGGGGGGGGGCGCCCCACAGGTTGAGAATCGCTGTACTGATAGTACAGTAATAAAAATCTTTAATTAAAAACACACTAAAAAGTATGTAATAATTAAACTAAACAGTTTTTGAAATCGGGTTTCTTTATTGGCTTGGCAATGTCTTAAAAACTGTGAAATTTATTTGTTATATCCTATTTTTTAGTATTTTCAGGTTTTTTATTGAAGGTTTAATTTTTTTTAAAGTTTTTTATTTTTTATAATTTGAGTGGCGTATCTAATAGGCCCGTAGTTAGATTTTGATGAAATTTAATTTATATGGGATCAACCAGGGAGTATACCATTTAAAAAAAGAAATGTTTATATCGGTGCATATTTTTTGGAGTTATGCTCGAAGATAGATAAAAAAATATATTGATTGAATTGAGAAAGTCCTCTTTTTTTCAGCCGGTTAAAAATAGTTAAAAATTTACAAAATAAATACAATTATTCCATCATCAATGAAGATTGGTTTATAAGTAGTTATACCTACATCGAAAATAAGCGTAGTCGATGAATATGCAGGAGTAGTTTGGCAAAAACGAGATACGGTCGTTACAATGCGCAAAGATTTTTTGCTATAGCGCGGACGTTCCGTTTAATTCACGATACTATTGCACTAATTCGTCAATATTTAAACGCTATATTTATATTTCCTACATAGAAATTAAATATTCTTTCTGATAGTATATGTTAAATTACAATAACTTGAATATTGCAAAAGTTGTAACGGTTTGAAGGTAATCAAAAGCAAGATATTTATGAAAAATTCACTTAAATATTGACAACCTTCTAAATGAGATAAGAATAATAATATTGAAAAATCAATAAAATATTTTATGTTCTTTACGAATTTATTTGGAAATAGACCTAAATTAAGATTCAAACTGTGAACAATCAAAGACGTATGTTTATACCACATTCATACAAAAAAAAGTGTTATTTTTCTTTTTTTGTATCTTTTTATTGTTATTTTATTTTTGTATTCGCATTACTATATTATTTTATTAATTTAATTAGTGATCTTTTAATTAATTCTCATTTGAATTTAATATTTCATATTGTGACTATTATAGACTTTTTTGTTATTATATATTGCGCACTCCAGTTCTCGAACAACTTTTTGTTAAAAATATTGTTTCAACATTTGAATAGTAATAACAACTAGCAATTAGTGTAGAAACATAAATAAATTTCCATGTTTTAGTCAAATAGGAATGTATGTTTATTATTGAGTTTATAATACAAATTAAATTACATTACTGCAAACTATTCAATTTTTTATTATTTGAAACGTAAAATATATATTTGCCATGAAATACAAATAAATGATTGCCATATTTTATTTAAAAAACAAACAGACAATGATGTTTTCGAAAAAGTTGATTGACTATTGACAAAGTTTTCAGTTATTCAAAACTGATTTGAAAATACACAGTAATGAACACTTTTATATACGAAGAAGAAAAAGAAAATAATACACTACCATGTCTGCAAAGAAAGATGTATGTGAAATATGAAAAGAGCGAAAATTGATTTCCCATGTGAAATACATTAATAAATGCATCAGTTGTTAAAAGTTCTGCCATTATATCTATAGTTCTGGAGCGTCTAAAAAAGTATGTATGATGAAAATTCGCATGAAAAATGATCACGATTTATGCTATTTCATAAGTAATTATACCATACTTTTTGAAATGAATATTTCCGTTCTTTAGATTATAATAGACTTTCAATTAGGTATTATACTTTTTACGTGATTTATTTGTCGATTTTTATTGTTATATATTTATTTTATAATATGGGTTGCAGATATTATTTTATTTTTATTTCAACAAAAACATTTTGAAGAGTAGGTATACAAATACATACACTGAGAAAAATGGAGTCGATCTTTTAATTAAAATAACAGTTGCGTGGCCTAACAAGAATAACAATATTTATGACCGTTACTGACTAATAAATGGCAATTATAAAGTTTTAATACAGATTGAATGTAATGAATAAAATATGTAATTGTAGTAATTATAAATAAATTCTCAAACGTGAATTATTTATAAAACAAAAACTAATTCGTACTTATAATTCCATACACACGCAGAGCGGCATTGTAGAAAGTCCTAATTACCAACAGTGCCATTAAGATCTCTTTAAATTATTCACTAGGTGTGCTTCACAAAAGCAATGAATGCACTTTAGACTCTCTTGGTACACATTAAATGTTGAGAAGCACTGCACTGCATGCACAGTGTAATGTCTTCTTCAGAGTAATTTGGTTATAAATAGGTGTACTGTCTTGTTCATCAGTGTTATTAAATTAATGTACATTGAGCTATAACACAAAATACTATATCAGTGGCTCTTAACCTTTTCGGTATGTGAAAGAGAAACAAAATATGTATAAAGCAACACAGTCACAATAAAACGATTACTAAAGATTACATTAGTTATAGATGTGAGAATATATATCTATATCTATGAAAGAGTTTGTCCTTAACCATTCACTTACTCATATATCAACATACAGCCCAAACCCCTAGACCTAGAAACGTGAAATTTCGTAGGTGCCTTCCTTTTATGATGAAAGCACCCACTAAGAAAGGATTTTTCGAAATTCAATCTCTATGGGGTTGAAACAGGGTGTCAAAGTTTATATAAAAAAATATTTTTTTTGTTCGCATTTAATTGAAACTTATCGAACATACTCTACAATATAAATAATGAAACAATTATTTTAGCATTTCCAAAATTTAACCCATAAGGTGTTAGGGGGTAGAAAAATTTGTAAAACAATTTATTTTTGTATTCACCGAATGAAACATGGCACAAGTAGGTACCTACTCTATAAGACAAATATCAGTTACAAAAATTTAACTCCTATGGGAATGGGGGGGGGGGGATAAAATTTTGATATATTTGTCTTCATAATTGTTCATGATAGGTATTAAAGTAAATTCGGACAAATTAATATTCAATTAAAAATGAAATTTCGATATTCAAGCCCTAATAGCATGGGATGGGGACGAGGATGGATTTAGATATGTTTATCTGCATACCAGCTTTACTTATAAAGGTAAATTCGGACAAAATAGTCATCTATTTAAAAAAATTCAACATTCAACCCCTAATGGCGGGGGTAGACAGGGTTTGTGTTTTTGATATGTTTATCTGCATAGCTGCTGTCGGGCAAAATAATCTGCAATAAAAAAATTTGATATTCAATCGCTAATGGCGGGAGGTTAGTTTTTGCAATTTTTAACCAAGATCCGAGATATTTACGTTTTTTATAGGTAATAAATAAAAATCAATATACAAAAAATGTAATATGCCATCCTCAATCACGTAAGGAGGGTTCTAATTAGTTTCGACGTTCACGTGAGCGAAGCCGCGGGATTTCGAAAGTTTTTTATATAATGTAAGAGGTGTATAAAGTTTCGACCCATTTTTGGTTATTACATAGATACCATTTTTGTTCTAGTGATCAATAACTACTTGACGAATGTTAATATTATATAGTTGAAACATAGACTTTTTTTACAAAAGGTTGGTATAAGAGCTCTTCAGGTTATTATTATACATATTACAATGAAATAATTTTAAAAATACGGATATAGTGGTATTTTTCCGGTTTAAACTTTCATATATATATTATAGAATATACCTGTCTAGAAATGATTTTAGGAAGTAAAGATACAAATGGAGTACAATAGTTCTATTTTAAATCATTACCGTTCTATTTAAACTATATTGCAAAATCAATCAATTACAGTCCAATTTGTAAACAACTCACCTATTTGTCTACTTCAACCCTCATCCTAAGTTGGCACCACAGTTAATATTTAATGACCATGGTCGCACATATTGGATGTGCAAGAAGAACATTTTATATATAGTCATTTGGGCCATTTTTTTGTTAGTCAAGCTACATTTACTTGGAACCTACTCATCTAGATTATGTCCAAACATAGTTCAAAGTTTTGTGGTTGATCGGTATCAGAGATACGAAGAGATACAGAGGGGTCTCAATTTAACGTTAACTTGAAACCCACCCAAACATGATCAAAGTTTTGTACTGTTTTGTGTCGCAAAGGAAAAGTTTTGGTAACAGAAATACAATGGGACTGAACAGCACAAAACTCACCTGAACTAATTGGTATATTAGAATGGTGTCATATTGAACCTATATATTTGTATATCTTGTATTTCCAAACTATGGGAAAGTTAAATATTTTTGTAATAATAATTTGCGTCATTATCTTGATCAATATTTTGTTACACATTGCACTGAAACTCTTTCAAAAATGTGCCTTTCAAAAAGTCCTAAATATGTCCACTGTAATGTACTTTAATATCACCATGAAAGTTAAAACTTATATGTTGCTATATTTTAGATTATATAATTTTATGCTAATGCATTTTCCTGATGTTCTAGATATAGATCGTCCTATATACCTGTATAGAGCAATACATCAAAGAAGGTAATAATTTTGCATTGTACGTGCTTATTATATTGTATTTGTATCACAAAGAAAGCCATTGGTAATAACTTCAAGAATTAATTTGGCTAATAAAGTGTAAACATTAAACCATTTATGAGCATTATAATACAAAATAATCTTTGGGTAATCGTAATATAATGAAATATTGGTAAGCCAGTAGAATAACTAGAGATGGGCTTAATAGTGATTTTTAGATAGCAGTGATCACAGAGAGCAGTTAAGACAAATAGCAGTTAACAGTAGCAGTGATATAATCACAGTTTGATTAGATCAGTTTTTTTTAAAAATCTATAGGCGTTTCGAGTAATCAAATTTATTTACATAAGGCAGTGGCGTAGTAACGGGACCCCCCCCCCCCCGAAATGTTCAGTTCAAAATCCTTTCCAAAATTTAACACGCATTTATACCCCCCCCCGAAAAATATTACCCCCCCCCAAATATTACCACCCCCGAAACATATAACCCCCCCCCGAAAATTTTTCCACTGACATAAGGGGTAGTCTAAATAGCACGTAAAGGTGAAATACATAAATATTAATTAATGCCAAATTATGAAATTAACCTTAATAATAACTTTAAAAAATGTTAAATAGTTTTTTAGTTTCCTTAAAATAAAAATTAAACGTTTACTTTTAAACAGAGAAAATAAGATTTACATCAATAGCTAGTACCTAATTATTATACTTTAAAAATAACGTGGGACTGCTACTGCGATAGCTGCTATTTGAAAGAACAGTGTTCTTTTGAAGAACACTGTTCTTTAAAAAAACACTGTTCTTTAAAAGAACATTGTTCTACGGAATAGCAGTGATCGCAGTAGCATTATCGATATGTCTATCTTTGTTTGGTGCACGGAAAATGTTTTAAATTGGGAAAATAAAAAAAAGTAATGTCTCTTTTTTGTCCAAAACAATATTTTTGATAAATAAATAAGCTTAAGTTGAAATCAAAAATATTTTGTTTATTTCTTGGATTAAAAAAAAAACAAAAAAACAATCAAGAACAGGATAGCAGTGATAGCAGGTATGTTAAAGAGCAGAGCAGTCTGCTCTCTGTTCAGTACAAATAACAGTGTTCTCAGTAGCAGCTATCGCAATAGCAGTCTCATCTCTAAGAATAACTCATGCATAATGATATTACATTTTTCCATTGCAACTGTGTGTTATAGTATACTGGGTGAATTTTTTAGTTTAAGAAGCTTATACATATATTCAAAACAAGGAAACATTGTTCATGTGAGGACATTACAGGTTAATTTTTTTGCTGAGAAATTTAAAAAAGATTTCCGACCAAAGTTGATTTTTTTTCGTTAATTCAGATTTTTTTATAAAAAATATAAGTTTATATTGAAATAAAACGGGCAAGTGCGTGTTGGGCACGCACATGATAGGGTTCCGTAGTCATTCTCACTACGTTTTATAAAAAGTATTTTTCAACATTTTCGTGACTGAAGGGTTAAAATCAAAAAGTCATTTGACTTTTATTATTGCATTTTAGGAGACCTATCAAATGACACCCCACTCAATGGGGTAAATGAAAAAAATGTGAGTTCACTTTTCAATCTATGAAAAGGGGGTCCAAAATATTTTTGACAATGTTCGTTATAATTTTCAGTGAAAGTACTAATTAGAAGCTACATTCTGAATTTTTTTCAGATTTTTTTAATCGATAGTTTAGAAAATAGAGGGGGGGACGCTCTGACAGCGACATTAAAAAGCAAATATATCGCGACTGAAGGGTTAAAATCAAAAAGTTATTTGACGTTTTTTATTGCATTTTACAAGAACTATTAAATGACACCCCACTCAATAGGGTAAGTGGGAAAAAAATGTAAGTTCAATTTTCAGTCTATGAAAGGGGGGTCCAAAATATTTTTGACAATGTTCGTTATAATTTTCAGTGAAAGTACTAATTAAAATCTACGTTCTGAAATTTTTTCAGATTTTTTAAATTGATAGTTTAGAAAATAGAGGGGGAGGACGCTTTTTTAATGACTTTGGAGAGAAAATACATCGTGATCGAAGGGTTAAAATTAAAAATTTCTGCTACATTTTTTGTTGCATTTTAGGAGACCTTTCTAACGACATCCCAGTCAATGGTGTAGGTGAAATTTTTTTTTGAAAACACTTTTCATTTTATGAAAGGGGGGTCTAAAAAATTTTTATTTTCAAAAATATTATCATTTCTGTTTTTGGGTCATCAATCTACGACCGTATACCAAATTTCATCTTATTATGACAAAATTTTTCAGGACGGACGGACGGACGGACGGACATGGAGAAACTATAAGGGTTCCTAGTTTTCTACGGAACCCTAAAAATTGAAGTAAATAAAAGATGGTTGCATCTAGTATGTCCCTTGGAACCAAGTAACTTTTGTTTGAACTTTGAACATTTTTTCTCTAAATCGCATTGTGTTAATAATATAAGTTCGTAACAATTTAAATAACTCGCAGCTAGTATATTTATGTACGTATGTATGTAAGTGTGTTCACAATACTCAGTACCTTTACCATCTGATGTTGACGTGTGACAATTGTCGTTTTTTACTTTTCTCATCGAATCGAACGTTTCAATCCTATGAAGCTTTTGTCAACATCTCGTAACCAATTTATAAAAATCTACAGGTTGTTTACGTCTACGATGTCTATTCAATGGAAACCTACATTACCGATGACGAATGGTGGTGTTCTTAAGTTTTTATTCTGTTTACATAGGACTGCATTATATGAAAAAGGTTCTTGCAGGATTTTGTAACGTTTTATATACATATAAATAGTACCTTTGCAATGTTGGAAAAGTGATTTTTAAGAATAAAAATAAACTTATTGTAAATAGAAAATAAAAATTGAATACACAGATTTAAATTACAATTCTTTACACTTTCACATTTATAATATTAATATGGATTATACTAATTTACTAGAAACTACCAATGATTTAATTAATAAGAAGAAAAAAAAAACTAAAACGTTAGTAAAGAGGAGAGGAAAATAATGAAAAAAATAAATAAATTATTGTCACCACACACAAAGCTACATGAACAAGGGAAACTAGAAAGTGTTACAGAATGCTATAAACTGGACAAATGTCTGTATATAAATTACAATAAACTGTTTCCTTTCTCAATATATTTTGTATCGAACGTTTGACTCTAGATAACTAACCATTCGTAAAAACTACGACGCACTAATTTCAATCGTATTATATCTATTACTATTAGAAAACAGACGCTGAAACTAGCAGCCAAAGGTAGCAGCCAGCGCACAGTGGTATACAGGGTGACCCATTTTAAGTGCACACCTCTAATAACTTTTTATGGTGAATTGTTATCAAAAAACTTTTCAGATAAAAGTTACACGGTTTGGAGGGGGACATAGACGTATGAGGATGAAATTTTTTTAGGTGGTGTTTTCAGGGTGATATGAAGGTCAACATCATTTTTTTAAATAGGAACCTATAGTTTTAATTAAGTAATTTTATTTTACGTGAAAAAACACGTATCTTTCATTGAAAACTTTTTTTGAACAACTTAAACCTTTCCAAGATATCTAACAAAATAATTCGAGATTTTGAACTTTAAATATTTTTTTACTCACAAACCATCAGGTTTAGGGAAAAAGTATAAAAATACAAAAAATGTTTATTTTGGTCTAATAAGACATAAAGAATTATTTTTAAAATTTTAAAACTTTCAATTCATTTTATTTTAAAAAAAAAAAAAATATGTTAAAAAAAATTAGAATAATAGGTACTTTAAATTTTTTTAGACCAAAATAAACATTTTTTGTATTTTATACTTTTTCCCTAAACCTGATGGTTTGTGAGTAAAAAAATATTTAAAGTTCAAAATCTCGAATTATTTTGTTAGATATCTTGGAAATGTTTAAGTTGTTCAAGAAAAGTTTTCAATGAAAGATACGTGTTTTTTCACGTAAAATAAAATTACTTAATTAAAACTATAGGTTCCTATTTAAAAAAATGATGTTGACCTTCATATCACCCTGAAAACACCACTTAAAAAAATTTCATCCTCATACGTCTATGTCCCCCTCCAAACCGTGTAACTTTTATCTGAAAAGTTTTTTGATAACAATTCACCATAAAAAGTTATTAGAGGTGTGCACTTAAAATGGGTCATCCTGTATAGCATCAAACTTGCCGGCCATTATTTATTATAATATTGAAAACATCTTGAGAAAATGTTTTAACAGTTATAAATCATTGTATCATACAATGTATCACAGTTTTCTCGAAGATTCAACAAATCCTCCTCTTAAAATGAACCCTTTCATTGCAGCTGAAATCTTAGAACGCATATGTACTATATAGAATAAGAAGACGTTTAATATATCTAAGAACGGTTTTAAAAATTTGAAAAAAATATATTTAATAGATTGAATATTTCTCTTTCCGAAAAATAATATTTCGTTAGGGATCAACAATGTTTTATATTTTTTCAACCCTTCGACAATCGCGCATTAGATGGTACGGATATGTAATTGTATAAAATGATCTAAGAACCGTTTTAAAAATTTGAAAAAAATATTTTTAATAGATTAAATATTCCTCTTTCTGAAAAAAATATTTCATTCGGGATCAACAATGTTTTATATTTTTTTAACCCTTCAACAATCGCGCATAGGTGGTCCGTATATGTTACTGTTTAATTATATCCAAGAACCGTTTTAAAAATTTGAAAAAAATATTTTTAATAGATTAAATATTCCTCTTTCTGAAAAAAAATATTTCATTCGGGATCAACAATGTTTTATATTTTTTCAACCCTTCGACAATCGCGCATTAGATGGTACGGATATGTTATTATTGTATAAAAATATCTAAGAACCGTTTTAAAAATTTGTAAAAATTAATTTTAATAGACTAAATATTCCTCTTTCTGAAAAAAAATATTTCATTCGGGATCAACAATGTTTTATATTTTTTTAACCCTTCAACAATCGCGCATAGGTGGTAAGTATATGTTACTGTTTAATTATATCCAAGAACCGTTTTAAAAATTTGAAAAAATTATTTTTAATAGATTAAATATTCCTCTTTCTGAAAAAAAATATTTCATTCGGGATCAACAATGTTTTATATTTTTTCAACCCTTCGACAATCGCGCATTAGATGGTACGGATATGTTATTATTGTATAAAAATATCTAAGAACCGTTTTAAAAATTTGAAAAAATTATATTTAATAGATTAAATATTCCTCATTCCGAAAAATAATATTTCATTTGGGATCAACAATGTTTTCTATTTTTTTAACGCTTGAACAATCGCGCATTAGGTGGTCCGTATATGTTACTATTTAATTATATCCAAGAACCGTTTTAAAAATTTAAAAAAAATATTTTTAATAGATTAAATATTCCTCTTTCTGAAAAAAAATATTTCATTCGGGATCAACAATGTTTTATATTTTTTCAACCCTTCAACAATCGCGCATTAGGTGGTCCGTATATGTTACTATTTAATTATATCCAAGAACCGTTTTAAAAATTTGAAAAAATTATATTTAATAGATTAAATATTCCTCATTCCGAAAAATAATATTTCATTTGGGATCAACAGTGTTTTATATTTTTTCAACACTTCGACTAATCGCGCATTAGATGGTACGGATATGTTATTATTGTATAAAAATATCTAAGAACCGTTTTAAAAATTTGTAAAAATTAATTTTAATAGACTAAATATTCCTCTTTCTGAAAAAAAATATTTCATTCGGGATCAACAATGTTTTATATTTTTTTAACCCTTCAACAATCGCGCATAGGTGGTAAGTATATGTTACTGTTTAATTATATCCAAGAACCGTTTTAAAAATTTGAAAAAATTATTTTTAATAGATTAAATATTCCTCTTTCTGAAAAAAATATTTCATTCGGGATCAACAATGTTTTATATTTTTTCAACCCTTCAACAATCGCGCATTAGGTGGTCCGTATATGTTACTATTTAATTATATCCAAGAACCGTTTTAAAAATTTGAAAAAATTATATTTAATAGATTAAATATTCCTCATTCCGAAAAATAATATTTCATTTGGGATCAACAATGTTTTCTATTTTTTTAACGCTTCAACAATCGCGCATTAGGTGGTCCGTATATGTTACTGTTTAATTATATCCAAGAACCGTTTTAAAAATATGAAAAAATTATATTTAATAGATTAAATATTCCTCTTTCCGAAAAATAATATATCATTCGGGATCAACAATGTTTTCTATTTTTTTAACGCTTCAACAATCGCGCATTAGATGGTACGGATATGTAATTATATAAAAATATCTAAGAACCGTTTTAAAAATTTGAAAAAATTAATTTTAATAGACTAAATATTCCTCTTTCTGAAAAATAATATTTCGTTAGGGATCAACAATGTTTTATATTTTTTTAACGCTTCAACAATCGCGCATTAGTTGGTCCGTATATGTTACTGTTTAATTATATCCAAGAACCGTTTTAAAAATTTGAAAAAATTATATTTAATAGATTAAATATTCCTCATTCCGAAAAATAATATTTCATTCGGGATCAACAATGTTTTCTATTTTTTAACGCTTCAACAATCGCGCATTAGATGGTACGGATATGTTATTATTGTATAAAAATTTCTAAGAACCGTTTTAAAAATTTGAGAAAATTAATTTTAATAGACTAAATATTCCTCTTTCTGAAAAAAAATATTTCATTCGGGATCAACAATGTTTTATATTTTTTTAACCCTTCAACAATCGCGCATAGGTGGTCCGTATATGTTACTGTTTAATTATATCCAAGAACCGTTTTAAAAATTTGAAAAAATTATTTTTAATAGATTAAATATTCCTCTTTCTGAAAAAAATATTTCATTCGGGATCAACAATGTTTTATATTTTTTCAACCCTTCGACAATCGCGCATTAGATGGTACGGATATGTTATTATTGTATAAAAATATCTAAGAACCGTTTTAAAAATTTGAAAAAATTATATTTAATAGATTAAATATTCCTCATTCCGAAAAATAATATTTCATTTGGGATCAACAATGTTTTCTATTTTTTTAACGCTTTAACAATCGCGCATTAGGTGGTCCGTATATGTTACTGTTTAATTATATCCAAGAACCGTTTTAAAAATATGAAAAAATTATATTTAATAGATTAAATATTCCTCTTTCCGAAAAATAATATTTCATTCGGGATCAACAATGTTTTATATTTTTTCAACACTTCGACAATCGCGCATTAGATGGTACGGATATGTTATTGTATAAAAATATCTAAGAACCGTTTTAAAAATTTGAAAAAAATATTTTTAATAGACTAAATATTCCTCTTTCTGAAAAAAAATATTTCATTCGGGATCAACAATGTTTTATATTTTTTTAACCCTTCAACAATCGCGCATAGGTGGTCCGTATATGTTACTGTTTAATTATATCCAAGAACCGTTTTAAAAATTTGAAAAAAATATTTTTAATAGATTAAATATTCTTCTTTCTGAAAAAAAATATTTCATTCGGGATCAACAATGTTTTATATTTTTTCAACCCTTCAACAATCGCGCATTAGGTGGTCCGTATATGTTACTATTTAATTATATCCAAGAACCGTTTTAAAAATTTGAAAAAATTATATTTAATAGATTAAATATTCCTCATTCCGAAAAATAATATTTCATTTGGGATCAACAATGTTTTCTATTTTTTTAACGCTTCAACAATCGCGCATTAGATGGTACGGATATGTAATTATATAAAAATATCTAAGAACCGTTTTAAAAATTTGAAAAAAATAATTTTAATAGACTAAATATTCCTCTTTCTGAAAAATAAAATTTCGTTAGGGATCAACAATGTTTTATATTTTTTTAACGCTTCAACAATCGCGCATTAGGTGGTCCGTATATGTTACTGTTTAATTATATCCAAGAACCGTTTTAAAAATATGAAAAAATTATATTTAATAGATTAAATATTCCTCTTTCCGAAAAATAATATTTCATTTGGGATCAACAATGTTTTCTATTTTTTTAACGCTTCAACATTCGCGCATTAGGTGGTCCGTATATGTTACTGTTTAATTATATCCAAGAACCGTTTTAAAAATTTGAAAAAATTATATTTAATAGATTAAATATTCCTCATTCCGAAAAATAATATTTCATTCGGGATCAACAATGTTTTCTATTTTTTAACGCTTCAACAATCGCGCATTAGATGGTACGGATATGTAATTGTATAAAAATATCTAAGAACCGTTTTAAAAATTTGAAAAAATTAATTTGAATAGACTAAATATTCCTCTTTCTGAAAAATAATATTTCGTTAGGGATCAACAATGTTTTATATTTTTTTAACCCTTCAACAATCGCGCATTAGGTGGTCCGTATATGTTACTATTTAATTATATCGAAGAACCGTTTTAAAAATTTGAAAAAATTATTTTTAATAGATTAAATATTCCTCTTTTTGAAAAAAAATATTTCATTCGGGATCAACAATGTTTTATATTTTTTCAACACTTCGACAATCGCGCATTAGATGGTACGGATATGTTATTGTATAAAAATATCTAAGAACCGTTTTAAAAATTTGAAAAAATTATTTTTAATAGATTAAATATTCCTCTTTCTGAAAAAAAATATTTCATTCGGGATCAACAGTGTTTTATATTTTTTCAACACTTCGACTAATCGCGCATTAGATGGTACGGATATGTTATTATTGTATAAAAATATCTAAGAACCGTTTTAAAAATTTGAAAAAATTAATTTTAATAGACTAAATATTCCTCTTTCTGAAAAATAATATTTCATTCGGGATCAACAATGTTTTCTACTATTTTTTTAACGCTTCAACAATCGCGCATTGGATGGTACGGATATGTAATTGTATAAAAATATCTAAGAACCGTTTTAAAAATTTGAAAAAATTAATTTTAATAGACTAAATATTCCTCTTTCTGAAAAATAATATTTCATTCGGGATCAACAATGTTTTCTATTTTTTAACGCTTCAACAATCGCGCATTAGATGGTACGGATATGTAATTGTATAAAAATATCTAAGAACCGTTTTAAAAATTTGAAAAAATTAGTTTGAATAGACTAAATATTCCTCTTTCTGAAAAATAATATTTCGTTAGGGATCAACAATGTTTTATATTTTTTTAACCCTTCAACAATCGCGCATTAGGTGGTCCGTATATGTTACTATTTAATTATATCTAAGAACCGTTTTAAAAATTTGAAAAAATTAATTTTAGTAGATTAAATATTCCTCTTTCCGAAAAATAATATTTCGTTAGGGATCAACAATGTTTTATATTTTTTTAACCCTTCAACAATCGCGGATTAGGTGGACGGATATGTCACTGCAAAAAAATATCGGTTTTAAAAATTTTTATGTGATGTATAAGAGCGAGTTTAAAGTTAAGAATATAATCATTTTGATGCACTTATGCATAATTACAAATCAATGATATTGTTTTATACAGCATAGGTACAGCTAATGATACGTTGAATGAAGCACGCGCTGAACTATATCTTCAAATTCTCCGTGGGAAAAAAACACAACAAATGTTGCATATTGATATCTCTCTCTAACACAGTTACTATTATGATAACTATTTCACAATTGTTTGTTTTTAATTCTAATATGTAATATGTAATATTTTTATAATTCGGGAATAAGTACGTATTAATTAATTACATAAAAAGTGTTGTATATTTATAATAGCTATTGTATTCATAAATGTATGTAGATATTTAATAATTTTGCAATTTATATTTATTAGAAATACAAATTATAATATAAATTTTTCAAAAATATTTCTACGCTGAAGTCAGGGGCTATTCAGTTGCATACATAACCGTACCACCTAATGCGCGATTGTCGAAGGGTTGAAAAAATATAAAACATTGTTGGTCCCTAATGAAATTTTTGTTCAGAAAGAGGAATATTTAATCTATTAATATTATTTTTTTCAAATTTTTAAAACCATTCTTAGATATTTTTATACAATTACATATCCGTACCACCTAATGCGCGATTGTCGAAGGGTTGAAAAAATATAAAACATTGTTGATCCCTAATGAAATATTTTTTTTCGGAAAGAGGAATATTTGATCTATTTAAAATAATTTTTTCAAATTTTTAAAACCGTTCTTAGATATATTTAAACAGTTACATATATGTATTACGGGATCCGCGATTGTTGAAGGGTTAAAAAATATATAACATTGTTGATCCCTAATGTAATATTTTTTTTCGGAAAGAGGAATATTTAATCTATTAAAAATATTTTTTTCAAATTTTTTAAACCATTCTTAGATATATTTAAACAGTTACATATATGTATTACGAGATCCGCGATTGTTTAAGGGTTAAAAAATTATAACATTGTTGATCCTTTATGAAGTATTTTTTTTATATTTAATGTATTAAATATAAATTATTAAAAAATTTTGCACATTATTTTATACTTCAAAATAATTATTAATAAGTACAGAGATGCATTGTCGCACGAAAAAAGAAAATTTAATAACGATATTTTACATTTTATTCAATTGTTGACATTAATCAATGGATCATTATGTTTTGCTATATTTTGTTACAAATTAACATACATTTTTCGTTCGGATTGAAGGTAATAAAAATTTACGTAGCATGATAAAAGAACTAATAATCTATTTTATGTTGATACCAGTGTAACTACGACTTTATTACTATAAAATAATATTTCTTAAATAGAACAATGTACAAAGAAATGAATATATATGATTTCAGAAATTATACTTTATTATTTTTAATGTTATGACTGATGTTTGTTTTGGCCGCGTAATTCGAGGTGTACTACTGTACGGCTGCTAGCTCCTCGGCTGCTAGTTTCAGCGTCATAGAAACTGTGGTCACTTAAACTGAATATTGTATACTTTAACTACAATGTCATAATTTTTCAACTTTACAAGAAGTCTTCATCAGGAGCTCAATATTTCTTGGTGACTCTGAAACTATTAGGTTCCAAATGAAGACTTTAAGTGATGTCGAAACACATGTCGAGGGATATTGTTTTAATATGCTTAAGATTTGCATTATTAATACATAGTACATATTATATCACATCATGTTTAGGAGCGCGGGGTTTCCCCTCGATTTTACTTATTGGTCAAGATAGTGCCGAAAACTACCGCGTATGTTTCAGTTAAGACGATGCGAGGTCGTAGATATAATACAACATATGTTGCACTTCATGTAAGTAGAAGCGACCAATGCGTTTAAATAATAATTTGAACATGTGTTTAATTAAGGTAGAATATGACACTATTCTGTCTTTTTCTTTGTACCGAGTGCTCGCTTTTTCGGCTGTCTCACCTACTCATTGTTATATTATTTCTATGTTAGCAGACGATTTGTCGAAGCCCTGGATAGAGCAACGTTTATAAAACGTGATATTAGAGTTATCCTGAATTTGTTGCCTCTACAAGGAGTTTAATATTATATGTAATGTTGAGCTCAATTAAAGAAAATTGGGTTTCCTAAATATACTACATTTTTTATTCCAATAAATGAGGTGTTTTCTATTAGTCGCCATATACTAGAGGTTATTATTTTTGACCTGCTTCTGTATTAAAAAATATCCTTTAACGTATAAATAATTGTTTTATCTGTAGAACGTAAACACAAAAAAATATTTATCTGTTTTAGAATATTGTGTATAATTTTAAATGTCATTTAACGTATATACAAATAGTTGTTTTTGTCTGCAAAACATGAATACAAAACATTGTTTGCTGTCATAAAATATTCTGTATAATATTACATTTAGAAACTATGAAAATATTTCTGAAATGAATAATATGTATATACAAAAACCAAATGTAATTATAATTTAACTAAAGGGCGATGGAAGCTTTGTTCTTGACTACTATCTGCTAACTTTTTATAGTGGGTATCTAAAAAAACTATTGCATAATAAGATGCAAAAATAGTTAATTATCGAGTATGTTCATCCAATTAAAATTTTATGTTTTAGAAATAAACAGAAAACTTTAGGTCTTTTAGTCTATGTATTTTACTTGATTTGTACGTCTCACATCAGTTATCCAGTTATATGTTATTATGTACTAAAATTCGAGATAAAAAATTAGTCAATATATCAATTAATTGATTGATAAAGATGTGATATTAACAAAAAATAATCCGCATTGTACTTTACAAAAACGTCCACGCATAATTTTGATCTAGACCTTATAATAGTTACAGAGTACTAGTTAAATGTTCCATGCTATTTTTTTTTAAATTAAGCAAATCTATAATTCTAATTATTACTTAGATCTTTTAAGTCAGGCTTGTCCAACCCGCGGCCCGCGGGCCGCATGCGGCCCCCGAGCACATTTCGTGCGGCCCGCATAAGATTTAATATAAAGATAAAAAATATAATATTAAGATAAAAAAAAGTAAAATATGAAAATAATTAACGATATCAGGTAAAAAAAGGTATTCAGATTTTTTGTGATAAAGTACCATAGTGTACATACAGAGATATAAATAAATTAATCAAGTCAAAAAAAAGGTCTTCAAATTTTTTTGCGGCCCTTAACAAATTTTTTCGCTATTTTTTTGCGCTCTGCGGCCCACGAGGGTCAAAAGGTTGGACACCCATGTTTTAAGTGATACCGTGATAATATGTAATATGCTAGGTATTTTGACATGTCTGACATAGCGAATCGTCACGCCCATTTCTTAAACTCATACACACCAACGTGCTATGTCAAAACATCTTGTATAGTAGGTACTACAAAGGTATCAAGGAACATAAGTTAAATAAATAATAAATATGTTACACATCAAATCGATTTTGTCAATTGTCTTAAGGGACAGTGCCACATTTCACAAATCTAGTCTACGATTTTGTACTGCAGCGCGTCAAAATGTACACATAAAAATCTTTATGTCCAATAATTAGGTACATACAGTGCTACCAAATATAGATATTCGAAAAAAAAATCACGTTGGTAACAGTGATTCATCTGCTAAGTAAGAATGTCATATTATGGTGGATTAAACATTTCTTTTCATTCACTCGGTATATTTTCAATTAGCAAGGATCAATAAACCTAAAACAAATAACACCTTCCGGTTTTAATATTCAGTACATCCACACACGGTCGCGTACCATTTAATGCAATTAAAACTGAAAAGCAAATTACCATGAGCGCATGCGCGTCTTTATTAAAACAGTAGGTTTTATTCCCAACACAATCCGGACGCATTCCACTGCTGCTGCATTCCGGACGATACCGGAGAGCGTCAGCGCATGAAATAGTTCACGTGATAAACGTCAAGGTGGCGCTGCTGTAATGCAACATGCCACTAAACTCTCAAATATTGCGTTTGTACTTGGCATCTTTCTTGTATTTACTTTGTACGTACACACATACATACATGTACCTGATGTAGAGCAGTGGTTGTCAACCTTATTCTCATAAAAAAATGAAGAAAGTTTAATGTTTAAGGATGTATGAGAATAAAATCTGAAAAATGATGAAATATTCTGTTTAAACTTTAAACATTGTTGCCAATTCATCACTTCTTCATAATTTAATTTTTGTCGACAGTATTAATTTATACAGCTGTCATATAAAACACGCAAAGAAGATAAGAAGAAGGTTAGGTAATACAGATTTCTGTTATGATAGTCGATTAAACAGGTCAAGCTTGCAAATGTCACACACTATTTTTTTTATCTTATATATTTTCGGGATACAAAGCCTATGTCCTTTCTCAGGATACAATCTATCTCTCTAATAAGTTTCATCAAGATCGGTTCAGCGGTTTAATTGTAAAATATAACAAACAATCAGATCACTTTATATTAATTGTCCTTGGGTAGAATTTTGATCTAATGGATTTTGATCTGTCAGGATTATGATCTAGAATCCATCTATGTTAGCTTAGCAACAATATAACTTCTAAACGACATTTTTGGGAGTGAATAGATTTAGGGGTGTACCGGAACTGGTATTTTCGATTCCGGCCGGAACCGGAATTACCGGAATTCACAAAAAAATTCCAGCCGGAATTCCGGCCGGAACCGGATTTTTTTTCAAAAAATTATATTTCAATTAATAATGATAATAAAATAACTAAAATGTTATAAATATGCTTTATATACATAGATTATCATCATAAATTAATACATTATAAATACATTATAAAACATTATTTTATATTGTATTTCTTAAAGATTAGGGGGGTAGAGTCTTACATTATATTATAAAACATAGTATTTTCTACATATCGTGTGATTATTACAGCTTTAGAAGGTGTTTTTAAATCAATTAGGTGTTTTCTATCAAATCTAATTAAATTACTAGTATATCAAATTTATATAAGTAAATATGATAAATCAAAACAGCACTTAAACAAATTATATAGAAAATCATATAAAATATCGATATAAGAATACCAATTACTCGAAATTAAAGCACCAGTATGCGTTACTTTAGTTCTATTGCAATGGTCTTCGAATTATTTTCCGCGGTACCTCTCTGGGGGTTCCGCGAATAAAAATAAAAATTATGAAGCACTCACACTAGTTAAGTAGTAGGGGAAAGGGTTGCACCTTGGGACGGTTTTACCTTGGGACAACTGCTCTAGAAATCTAACCACTCTAGTGGTAACTCTCAGAATTACATCTTATATTGGCAACCCTGTCCTTTGTTTGCTCACCAAATTATTTCAGTTTCAGTCATTATTCGAAGCTTTAAGTGTCAGTTTATTGTTTTCGTACCTTGAAAGTAAAATTTTGCTGCAACTTCTAGATCATTTACAAACAAGATAAGCATTTTTATTGACATTATTTGATGTAGTACTATTGCAGCATTACTTAAGCAAGCAATCTATGCAAGAAGTTGTTAAATCGTAAATTTTTTAGAGTTTAGAAAATTTATTTTGTGAAAAGAATGATTGGTTACACCTTGGGACATTTTTCTGGTTGCACCTTGGGACTGAGAAATTTTCAGAAAGCAAAGTAAGCATTTTGTATTCCCCAACGTTGACGACATCAGTAGGTTAATCCATGCAATATTGTAAAAGTATTGCCAACTCCAACAATACGTCGCGGGTTTCATTCATTAAAAATTGCATTCCCACAGAAGCTTAATTTGAAATAAAGTTTATTTAATAATAATTATGTATAATTATATTTTCATATTAATAAACATTGACTACGTAAGTCTTACTTCATTTTCACATCTTAAAAGCTATAATATTCACATATTTGCCATGTACCAAGGTAGAACCAATGCTGTCCCAAGGTAAAACCACAGGTTGTACCTTGGGACAAAGATCAACAACTTATTAAACAATGAGTAGTGGTGTACGCTTTGGTGATAGCAAAATGATTGTTGATTGAAAAGCTGCCTACAGTTGTAGCCTCTACAGAGCTAAAAGATTATTGTATTTGAACGAAAGATGTCAATAATTAAAAAAGTAAAAAATGTCCCAAGGTACAACCCTTTCCCCTACCTATTCATTAACTTAATATAAATATAATGATAGATTTAGAGAAATAACTATGTGAGTCTTTCTGATTTTATAGCTAATCCCAATAGCATAAATACTTGTGAAGTAACAAATTTTTCTCGGGTCACTATTTAGAATATTATTATTTTAAGATATATTTTTACATATGGGTAAAATAGAGTTCGCCGAAAAAAACATTTTAGTTTTATTTAATCAGGAAATGTTTTTGAAAAAACAGGACTAGAGTACGTATTATTTAAAAAATGCAGAATAAGTCTTATTTTACAGTTAATATTCAAAAATTTTCGAAAATCTTTAGTTTATTATTGAATAGTTCATCTCTAATTTATTATCAGTTCAATGTCCGTAGTCCGTAATATAATGACTTTTTTTATTAATATATATAAAGTCAATTAATGCTAAAATTTCAATCATATGATAAAACATAATAAAAAACTGCCTATTTGTTACGGAATGATTTTTTCATTAATAAAATGTTATTCATTCATAATTATATTATTTATGAATTTCTTAGTAGAAAGAAGTAACAAAATTTAAAAATTCCGGCAAACTCGGCCGGAATTTATTAGTTCCGGCCGGAACCGGAACCGGAATAAAATCGTGAATTCCGGTACACCCCTAAATTGATTAAAAAATAATTTCACAAAAAACTACCTTTCAGTATTTATAGAATATTATCGATATGTCTACACCTTTATTCTATTTTCTGTATTTTTTTTTTATTTTACCTATTTATAAACCTTTTATGCGAATGTAAGTAAATATTATTTTCATTCATGAAAATTTGTACAACTCAATAAAATTTATTGAGGGTAATACTTGAATAGCCGAAATGACGAACCCTTTTCACACAGCTGTCTGATTTATTGGCATCTTTCTTATATTTACTTTGTACGAAGACACATATGTTCATACATGTACGTGTTTTAGAACAGTAGTTGTAAATAATTGATGAGATGGAAATCGCCGGTTTTGGAAATTTTATTGTATGAACTTTGTTGTTTTATATAAAATATGTTAAACATTTTGTATACAATGATGTGGTTATACATTTTTGATGAACAAAGATTTTATTTTTATAATGTTTTTGTGTTTTCTTATTTCAAACGAAGATAAATAAATTGCAAGTAAGATTTTTTCGGACTAAAAGGGTAAAATTCATACGAATGGTTTATCGGTATTAAACAGGAAATATATTATTTTTATACAATAGACGTTCTATACTGATAATACCGGGTGTCTCAGATAACTTTTCCAGCATGGGGATCTCAGTATCTATAAGAGATACAGGTTTGGTTAAATGAGATGAATTATATGTATGAAAGGGGTGAGTATTATTACACCAAAAAATATTCATAATTCTATGTGGTTTAGGCGGTATACCCAAAAAACTGAAAATTCTGAATTTCTTTAAATGGCTATAACTTTTTTGTTAAAGTAGATCGGTACTTTTTGTTTGCGGTTTCTTTAAGCACTTTTTTGTGTAGAATTGATTGGTGTATTTAGATTTTTTATATCACTTATAGTTTCCGAGATACAAGCCCTAACTTCAGTTTTTCTTATGGGCCACTAAGTTGGCTATAGCATATTTGAACGTGTTTTTTACTCTACTTTACAACGATGTGTCACTTGCCATATTTATTATCGAAAAAAAAAAATAATATATTTTTTCAAATAGTTCATTGTTTCAAATATTCATTTGTTATTTTGATTGTTGTTATTGTGATTTTTGTTTAAAATTTTTGTTTTTCATGGCTCACTTAAAAGTTAGTAATAAAATACTTCATAAATATCATTGATATTTAGTATTTCGACTTTTTTTCGATAATAAATATGGCAAGTGACATACCGTTGTAAAGTAGAGTAAAAAACACGTTCAAATATGATATATTCAACTAAGTGGCCCATAAGAAAAACAAAAGTTAGAGCTTGTAACTCGGAAACTAAAAGTGATATAAAAATTCTAAATACACCAATCAATTCTCCACAAAAAAGTGCTTTAAGAAACTGCAAACAAAAAGTACCTATCTACTTTAACAAAAAAGTTAGAGCCATTTAAAGAAATTCCGAATTTTCAATTTTTTGGGTATACCGCCTAAACCACATAGAATTATGAATATTTTTTTATGTAATAATACTCACCCCTTTCATACATATAATTCATCTCATTTAACCAAACCTGTATCTCTTATAGATACTGAGATCCCCATGCTGGAAAAGTTATCTGGGACACCCGGTATAATATCCATTGTGGGGTATTTGACACTATTGATAATAAATTCCAAAATGTTGTTAAACGTATAGTATATGTACATTACTTATTTACATGAAATAAATCAGGAGTTTTTTAAATAATAAACCTAATTTAAAATTGTAATTTTTAATTTGTTTGTCACGTGATTACATACGTATCTAGCACATCTGTCGGTATACATATAACGTCAGAAAAGATATTATATTACACATCAAAATACTGAATCTCTATTGATTTGTTTTAGTTTGTCAAATAGCAACTGACGTCACGCGTACCACGTGACTTTGAATGAGCATTTTGGCGGAAATTTTTTAATTTTAATAGAAAAAAGTTCTTTCAGCATTTTTTCTGCATTATTCTGAAAAAAGAAAGAAAAGAAACATTTATTATATACATATGCACAATTTACAATATATTTTAAAATTTAGATAGGTGCCCTATTGTCTCATGAGTTTAAAATCTCACGTGATACACGATAATTTAATTTTGTAAATTTGTCTTTATAATAAGGATTTATTGATTCTTACCTCGTCCTGACTCAGTTAAATTTACATATCACTCATTTGCTGAAACAACGTCATAACTCAAAAATCGTGATTTTTCAGGAGACACGTTTAAAGTTTTGAATTGGTATAACTTTATATGATAATTTTCAAATATATTTATATTTATGCTCTCTCGTAGTTAGTTACAGAAGCTCAGGGTTTTCCTGTATAAACAACTCAAAAGCAGCAATTTTTGAGTTATGACGTTGTTGCAACAAATGCACAATATATCATACTAATAGGTACATATAAATCACATTTTGAGATACACTGGTACAAGTATTATTAAAATTAGAGAGATTAAGGAGAAGCTTTTACTTAAGTTCTCTCTGAACGTACATAGTAATAAGATTCTAAGCAAACTATGTTGTATATTTTAGCATTATGTACATACATACCTATCTAAATAAAACATATAGAGGAATGTTGAATCTTTTGAAAAATATTAATATGAATAATTTATACTAACTTATCTTTTTGAATATACATAAATGATTTAAATATTCTATAATGTTTTTTTTTTTATATTATAACACTCGAAACAAATAGTTCGTGTATTTGTGTATAAGACTGTATTTAGAGGAAGTTGATAAATCATATTTCTTATAGAAATTACCCAAAATAGCTTTTCCTATTTTGCTATGTGGCCTTCGGCAAAAAGTGTGATAATTTATAGCTTTTGTTTAATATAAATGATACTTATTACCATAATAATTATAACTTTGATTTAGTATAGCGCAAACGGATCAATATAGACTATAACTTTATTATTTTATGTTTACTGGTATGTACATAAAATATTTATTTATTAGATAAATTATGATTAAATATGTACATATAAGAGTATATCTATGTATTATATGAAAACGGTTCAAAATTTTCAGAATGAATAATAAAAAATTATTACTCGATCGATTTCATTGATGAAACATTTTATCAATTAAATGAATACAATTTTAATTTTGGTCTTTAAACAGCTAATATATTTGTTATACAAGTATTAGGTGATAACATTAAGACTGAATTTTTTGATGCAGAAGAAATTTCTTACCAGTTTGGTCCCCTATTAGCCATACTGTAAACTCCCCACCCCTCTTGCACGTCTATATCACAAATGTCGTGAAACCGCGAACATCTTATGATTGGTCGAAAAACTTGAAGTTGGTGGTAAACAAGTACGCAGTATATGGAAGGGGTTTACAGAATATAACTATTAACTGTGTGAACATTTGCAGTAGGAAACGTTTAATGTAAATACTTAGATACTCTTTTTATTAATAATTTTATTCTTATTTATAACTTGTTGAGAAATCACATTTTCTTATGTAGGCTTTCGTGGCCGTTGTCCATAATAGCTAACTTTTCGGGCTGTGGTCCACGTTGTCTTGTTTGTGGAGTTTCAGAATCACTTCTGAAGAAGACTCCGACATGAGAGCCGAAACGTCAAGTTTAAAAACAAGACAACGTGGACAACAGCCCGAAAATTTAGCTACTAGAGAAACCACATATTTGCAGTTATCATGTCTACGACTTTAGACTATAGAAATTAACCTCAATGATTGACAAAGAAACAAACTATATACAGTGGGAATAAATTATAAAACACATAGTACATACATATACATTAGGGTGGGTCAAATTGTATGGGCCCGAAAAAATCTCTATGGGCAACTCGCGATTCTTGTACTATGGGCCATAACAAGTATTTTTGCCAATGGAACCATACCTCTAAAATCATTTTCGAGCTTGCTGAAATTTGTCTGAAGATATTTTTCAAAATACTAAAAAATCGATCTATTTAGTGCATTTAAAAACAAAATTTATTGAAAATGTGTATACGGGGTTTTTTTGGGTCGGGAAATCCATTTGTCACATTTATTTTTATTTTTGACTGCCGCCAGGGGGCGTTTTCGTGCATTTTTGAAATATCTTCAGACAAATTTCGGCAAGCTCGAAAATGATTTTAGAGGTATGGTTCCATTGGCAAAAATACTTGTTATGGCCCATAGTACCAGTATCTCGAGTTGCCCATGGAGTGAAAAAATTGACCCACCCTAATATACATATAGTATAGGTACGTAGATATTAACGCTTGAAATATGAATTGGTAGTATAATTTAAAAATTAAATTATATTTACATATAAAATAAATTTTATGCTTTTGAATATCCTCCTATCAAAAGTAAATAATCGTTAAGAATCTTTTTTCATTTATAATGGATAACTTTATGTAGGTACTAGTAAAAGTTTAGAATGAAATTCTTTAAAACTGCCAATAATCGAGGATTGCAAAAGTTGTACTTTCAAATAAAAGCACTTGAAAAGTGGTTCGTAAAAAACTTAAAGAAAACAAGGTTGAAGTAAATTTATTCAATCTTTTCGAATTTGAATTGGCATAGATGAAATAAATTTGTAAAAACAACATATAGGGTGATTCATTTTAAGTGTTCACTCTGACAATTTTTTATGGCGAAGTGCTTTAAAAACGTTTCAAAGAAATTTCAAAAAAATGATTATGACTTTGAGCAAATATTAATCGGCCCTTTCTTGGGCCAAACGAGGGGTAATAGTCGATCGATACACCTTCTTGTCGTGCAAATAAAATATTAATCAGTATTGAAAATAGAATGTTCCATTTAAAAATGAAGACCTTGAAATTCAAATAATAGTGTTAGAAAAAAGTTTGCCGCCAGCGCACTTTTTTGCAATACGCTGCGTAAACCATTAAAAATTGAACAATATAATGTAGTGAAGAACTGTGTAGAGTAAAAAGCTCTATATTTTTTCAACTATATTTTTCAACAATCTTATACAATAATTCCGCAGTCAACGCAAACGAAACCGCGAGGAAAGCTAGATCACTTATGAAATGTAAATTTTCCTTAACACTAGTTTAACATAATTCAATTATAATTTAATCTAAACTTACAAAGAATTTTAGGCTTTTGATCAGTAAAGTTCCATTAAAATCGGTTTAGTTGTTTTCATGTAAAATCGGAACAAACAAAAAGACAAAGAAACGTTGGTATGAATCTAATAAGTATAACTATTTTAGTAAATTTTATTAATATGTATCAATGCACTTTAGATATAATTGTTAATTAAGTAGTTTTTGTAATCGAATAAAACAAATCTGTTAACATGTTTAAAGTGATAAACAGACTGGATTCTATTCAGTATGCTTATTTATGCAATTTAATTAAGAGGATTCAAACATTCAGTGTGGAGTTAGAATATCCATATATAATTCTCAAACTGTATCGATAGAGCTTGGGGAATAGCACGAGAAAAAATTCACAAATAGGTTTTTGCTTATTTACATTCTAATAGAGAATTTTAAATTCAGTGTCTTATGTAATTTAAATTTCTTAGAATTGGTTTTTTAAAATGAATAACAAATTTGATTCTGTTTTCTGAAATTGTAAAATTCATATTATATAATAATATATGTATGAATAATGAATATATGGATACATACATACAAAATAATGTTATAATTTAATGATTTTTAATAAGTATTTACTGTGTATCAGACTTTGCAAATTATTGGTCAAAATGTTGCATTAAAAAAAGCCAAGTGCGTGTTAGACACACACTTGGTCTGCAACCATTCTCACTAACATTCTCTACTTGATAATACTTATCAAAAGCTATTTAACGTTGACGAAAGATGAAATTGCTATAAAAGTGTTTATGTGATGATTTATAAAGATGAGTTATTTCTCAATTTTTCACAAACTATTTTTACTATACCTACTGTTTGTTTTATTTTTCATTAAGAGTACTTACTAATTAAAAGTTTGGAATCTTTTTAGATTATTTGTATCGATTGCTTAGAAATTAGTGGGGGACACTCTGATAACGATTGAAGGCAATTAGCAATTATCTAATGACTGAATTGTTTAAATCAAAAGATCCTACAGCATTTTTTGTTGCATTAAATTGCATTTTATGTTTTCAAAAATTTCATAATTTCTGTGTTAGGGTCATCAATATACCAAATATCTTTAAAAGTGTATAAATGCGAGATTGGGAGAGACAGACGGACAGACCGAAACCATAAGAGTTGCTAGTTTTGTACGGAAACATGTTTAAATGTAGGTACATACACAAAACCAATATTATCTCTATCCATAATAATTTATTATAATACATTGTATATTCGATGAAATCATAGATATTTTAAATAAGATAACTTTTTTTAAATAACATTCAAACAGTTTTTAAAAAAAGCAAGTTATTATTACTTTAACAACATCAAAAGAAGCATTATATAACAGCTAGAAAAATCCAATTATTCTGTCTAGCCGTTTCATAACCGTATATAGACCGCACGTATCTACCGTAAGGCTCACGGCTCCCGCCTGTGGCCGCTAAATTCAACAAACTTGAATCAAAGTGCGCTCTCTCTTTATCTTCGGCGCGTTTCGCGTCTTTGTGGCGGCAGCAGCGGCGGTGTCAGACCCGACTATCGGTGCGAGTTATATAAACCAGTGGTTTACTATCTACAGTGTCCCGGCACCTCCACCATTTACGACAAAACGAATGCTATTATGTATGAGTAAACACATAGTACGTATTTTGGTATTTTTGAATCTATATGTTGTTTTACACATACATTTTGATAAATTTTAGAACTTTTGTATGTATGTTTGTTTGTTTGTTTGTTTGCTTGTATAGACTTGTTATGAAAATTACTGAACCGATTTTGATATTTTGTAATAAATATGTAGAATGTTAATTTTAAGGAATTTCCAGAGCGGACTGTTACCAAAGTAGGTAACAAATTTTCAGAGAAAATATTCCAGATAAAAATTTCATGGTTTCAAAGGATCTAAATATTGACATTATGGGTTTACCATAGAAAGGTAATCATAACGATTTTCAAGTTAATCTTTTCTTTTTAAAATCTAAACCCATATTTGTTGTTGCAGATTCGTAATTTACGAAGAAAAATAAGCAACAGTTGTTTGATTGTTTTTAAATGCCCATTTTTATGATATGGAGCAAAACAAAAAGATATTTTTGTATTTTAAATCATTTTTTACTCGAAAACTATCAAAATTTAAGGGAAATCACAAGAGGAAAAAAGTACTTAGATGTAACATGGAGTCTCAGATATATATTTTTAGTTCATTTTTAGGGAGAGGTTTATAGCCTCTCGCAGGGGCCATCTTTTAGAAAATAAAATAATCGAGGTCTTCATTTTGACTCCCCACATACCTGGGTATTAAAAAAATATTTATTTTTTACCTAGCTTTAGCTCCTCAAAAATATATTTGTTTTTCAAAAAAATTTACATCTTTGAGGACCATATTCAGATAAACGGCCGGAAGACAAAGTTAGATAATAAAAATAAAACGGATAATTAATGGCAGTTGAGATGTTAATTGTAAATATACACCACAACTCTGCTGTCGTGGTGGGAGTGTGGTGTTTACATTTTACAGAGCAGCCAGTCGCGCGGGTATTCACTTATCTGTAGTGTTTTGGTTCCTATAGAATTTATGACATCCTTTTCAACCGTCCAGGAATTTCGTTGTCTACATACAAATTTCAAAATATAGATAGTAATAGTATATTTCAATTTCATAATCAGTTGATCTAACAGTAGCTTTAAAAGCTGTGTTAGGGTTTCTGGTTTTTTTACTCGTAATGTATAAATGTATATATTATACAAATGTCATATGTACATATGTACGTAATATGTGTACATTTATACATTTGTATGTACATTGAGTCTTACTTTTGTTCATCTCATATTGAAATTTTACATATTCCATCAATAAAAAATATAAAATATCTACTCTAGTCTTTGTTGACATTTGCGTAGAGAATTTTCTATGTATCTATTTTTAGCTGATATGTTTTCCTTTTTAAATGATTTTTATACGGAAGTAAATTAATGTGGAATATATTTATTAAAAAAAATATTTTTAAAATTATTGAAAAAATGCATTTTAAAGCAAGACTATGGAAAAGGTACAGGCAAGAAAATATTTTTTAATATATAGGTATCAATTTATTTTACTGATAACTGTACCCGAGTATAAATAATTATATATAATTGTATATAATTATACAGGGTCCTCCAATAGTGCGTCCGGCATTCCTAGCGCACTTCCTGTAGGAGATAGAAAAAAAAGTTTGGTACATAATATTATTGGTTTGAAAAGATCAACGTCGTAAAATTATTTTCAATAATACAGGGTGTTCCATTTTTGCGCTGTAACAAAAACAAACATTTTTTTAAATGGAACCCCCTATAACTTTTTCAGTATTCCGATGTCATATTTTAACCTCCACATTATCATCTATTCATTTTTTGATTTAGTGACAGTGTTGCCAAATTATAATTTTTTTTCCGAAAAATAATCCATAAACAGGGTCAACTTTAAAAAATCGTAGCGACCTCGTCTTTTTTAAGCGATTGATTTTTTTTAACAATAATATTAGTCCTGATAAAGAGTAACATTTTGATAATAACCAATTTGAATTTAATTATACAGAGTGTCCATAAAAAAATGTCAAAATTTTCAAACTTAAAAATTATAAAACTCATTTTTTTCAAATGTAACTACCCTTTTTTCATTTCACTATTCGATGGGGGGTTTTCTCCTTTTCAATTTGTATACGAGATGTCCTATGTCTAAACCCCATAGTTTCTCAGATATTCAATACTTTTAATAAAATTAACCTTTTTATTACACTTTTATACACCAAAGTAGGCCGTGCGGATGAAAAACAAATGACAAAATGTAGTGCTTAAGTATCAATGTAATATTTGATTAAAATTAATAGTTAAAACGGATTATACTTATGTAATACAATTATTTCTTTTATTTAAAAAAATTATGAAAAGTTACAAAATTGAAAAAACATAATAGATAAAAGTTGAAAATAAATGTTCTAAATGTCTTCTATTTTCATTCAGGCTCAAATCATGGCTCAAATCAATTTGCCGGCATGTGTTTTTCATCAGCACGGCCTACTTCAGTGCATAAAAGTGTAATAAAAAGGTTAATTTTATTAAAAGTATTGAATATCTGAGAAACTATGGGGTTTAGACATAGGACATCTCGTATACAAATTGAAAAGGAAAAAAAACCCCATCGAATAGTGAAATAAAAAAAGGGTAGTCACATTTGAAAAAAGTGAGTTTTATCATTTTTAAGTTTGAAAATTTTGACATTTTTTTATGGACACCCTGTATAATTAAATTCAAATTGGTTATTATCAAAATGTTACTCTTTATTAGGACTAATATTATTGTTAAAAAAATCAATCGCTTAAAAAAAACAAGGTCGCTACGATTTTTTAAAGTTGACCCTGTTTATGGATTATTTTTCGGAAAAAATTTATAATTTGGCAACACTGTCACTAAATCAAAAAATGAATAGATGATAATGTGGAGGTTAAAATATGACATCGGAATACTGAAAAAGTTATAGGGGGTTCCATTTAAAAAAATGTTTGTTTTTGTTACAGCGCAAAAATGGAACACCCTGTATTATTGAAAATAATTTTACGACGTTGATCTTTTCAAACCAATCATATTATGTACCAAACTTTTTTTTCTATCTCCAACGGGAAGTGCGCTAGGAATGCCGGACGCACTATTGGAGGACCCTGTATATAATAGATTATATATAATTATATATGAGATTTGGCCCGATATAATTGTATATAATTATATAGAAATATATATAATTGTATATAATTATATACAATTATATATAATTATATAAAATTGTATATAAATATTTTTTAATCGGATATACATCCTGGAGTCCCCCCCCCTAAACGGGAATGTATTAATTACAACTCGCACGGGGGATCTATAATCAATCACATCATATTATATTATTAATTATTAATATATCTTAAAACTTACCTCGTACAAACTTACTTGAATACACTTATAGTTATAGTAAAATCGTTGCTTATATAGGTTTCAAACTGAAAACACATTGATAACGAGAGGTAAATCACAGCTCTTTTTAGCAGATAGTATATATAACTATTACATATATAAAGCACTCGGATATTATTGAATCAATTTAAAAAAAAAATCTAGATGCGTATTAAGTAATATTTGAGGCCCATATTGTTGAAATAAAAATTTACAAAAAGTACATAGAATTATTGTGACTATTAAAGAAATCTGAAACATATGTGCATAATATGGAGAAACCCAATATGTAAAGCACATTTCAAAGAACTCATTCAAGCTATAGTGGCATTTGTTTATTAAATATTATTTTTAAGTGATTTTGAGTTTTACAACAGTTTTGTTATAGATTTTGTAATTTTATTAAAATTTTCAATTTTATTGTTAATTACTTTCTATTGACAATTTTGTAATTGAACGTTTCGGTAAATTACCTGTACATGTTAAGCCATTTAAAAACTAAAACTATTGTAACCCAAATAATTCCAACCATTGAAAGTGAAGAATTATTTGCATTAATTAAATGTAGTAGTGTATTAGTTATAATCAGTTAATAAAATTTTCATACTTTCAATTCTTTAAAAAATATGATGACTTGTTCTCAAATTTTAGTTTTTACTAAAAGAACTCCAATTAGGTTTAAATATTAATTGAATTTTATTATTTTTTTAAATTTAGAAAGTGCAAACAATGAACTTTGCAAAGATGTATGAATATTTGAGATTTTAATAGTTTAAAGTGTCATATCAAAAATTGAAAAGTTCAATTAGGGATAATTCAAATTTTTTAAATACAATGGTATATCAATTAATACTTTTTCTTAAAATAAATATGTAAATAAACAACTTTTGTTAAAAAATTTCAGTTTTCAATTTTAAAAATTTAAATTTTCTTAACAAAAGTCGTTTATTTACATATCTATTTTAAGAAAAAGTACTAATTGATGCACCATTGTATTTAAAAATTTTGAATTATCCCTAATTGAACCCCTCAAACTACCCCCCAAGGAGCGGTTTTAGGGGGTTGAAAATATTTTCCTGAAATTCTTAAGGGTCAATATATTTAGTAAATGTATGATCCTTAAACTCTATCTTCAATAGTTTGGGCGTAAAACATAGTGGACGGGTGGTCTGGAACACCTTGTATTTATATCAAAATCTATAAAGTTATTTATAAAATCTTGAAATAGTTTTGTACAATTTTATATAGTTGTATATAATCTCATTTTGAATTTATATGATATAATATATAAATATATACGATTATATATAATTATATATATTTCTATATAATTATTTTTACTCGGGAAACAATGCAATATATAAATATATATAATTATATACGATTATATATAATTGTACAAAAAGATTTCAAGATTTTATATACAATTATATATAAATATATATGATTATATATAATTATGTATAATTATATATGATTATATATAATTCTATATAATTATTTTTACTCGGGTAATGAACGACGCAGTTGTTGAAAAAAGCAAGTCCACTACTAACTGCAATTTGATTACAGAAAATAAAAGTTACTCAATGTATAATTTATTTTTCAATAATGTAAAAACCATTTTGTTCCCTCCATTTTCTAATATCCTTAAACAAATGCTCATTGCTTATACATTACATACATATTAATATTATAAATTTTCAAAAATTCAATAATAACTATGCATTTATTTTATAAATACTATTTTATAGATATCTGAAAATGAAGTGTAAATTATATATACATATATGTTATAAGTAATTTTTATTAGATCTTATAAAATTAAATCTTAAAAAATTGATATATTTATAAATTAAGATCGTACTCTTTTGAGGGACACCTTCTTTTTATGTAACTACCCATTAAGAAATGATTTTCCGAAAGACATTCAATAAAAGGAAGAAGATAAGTGCTATAAACTTTTTTTAATTTAGTTTATTTACTTGCATAACTGCTTATTTCCTATAAATGTGGTTTGATTTTTCAAGTATGATAAGTACTTTAAATATATTTGAAAACGTCCATCTAATTAAACAAAATACTCCATCTTGTTGTCCACTTGAAAGCAATTAAATATATATCTAAAACGTTGTACTATACAATCCTTTGCATTCGAGTTATTTGCTTCTCTTAATTTAAATGTCGCACTCTAAATAACTAGATAATATTTAGTAGTACAAATACTTTGAATTTTAAATTACAGCCTGGGATTATTTTAACGAAATTTGTGAGCTGCACAATGCACAATTTGAGATTTAGGTATATCATAGAAAAAATAGAGGTGATGAATATTAAAAAAACGATCACAAAAATTAATTTATATTTGAAATTTGATAAAAACTCCGCAATAAAAATAAATATAAATGAACCGATAACGGAGCCCTTTTATTATTTTAAGCATCGCACAAATTAACTTTTAGAACTGCAAATTTAAATTTTAAAGCTGCACACTAAAATAACTCTTGTGTACAACGATTGGAACGTACATCCAAAGTTAAAGGTTAGATTTGAAATATGCTTAAAGTGTGTTCATGTTCTCTCTTTGTATAATTTCTACAGAATGTCAATTAAAGTTTCCACCGATTGAGAACCACTCACACTGTGTACGTTGACAACAACAATGACAGGAAGTTACGGATACAGTGACGTATTTGCCATTAGCCACAATAGAGATAGTGGTTTTGTTGTGTGTTTTATTTATTCTCTTTTCTTAACGTGTGGTTATATTTGTTGAAGTTACGTGTAGGATATGGGATAACTATCTTAGATCACTTGAATGGAAGATTTATGGTATTGACGGTAGCATTGGGATACTAAAAGATGGCCGTATTTTACGTCATCAGTGTAATGCATTCGGATCTCTGGGAGAAAGTCGTAGCTTACTGTCAGTTCCTGATGTGCAGTAAAATTTCTACTGCTTTATAAGCATATATAACTGCTAAATATAATTAGAAAAATTCAAAATTTTGTTTCCAATTTAGTGTACGTTTTCAAAAATAGGAGGTGTACATCTACAGTAATCCATATTTACATATTCATGAATACAAAATTTTCACAAAAATTATATACCTACATTTTCAACAAAGCGTGCGCTACTGGATGTCTATTTTATTTTGTGTGTTACCACGTTTAACTCCACGTATTACGCACGCTTTCCTAAAGTTAACGGAAGGACCAGGCTTTCTTGTATCGTCATTGTTGTCTAACAGCCTCGAGCTTTATATTTATTGACTTTGTGCTTTTTGTATTTCGGACCTCACTCTTATAACCTTGTTACGATGACAATTATGTTTTAGGGATAATGACAATTACACTTTGGATCACTCTTAATGAAGTTCCTACGTTTACTTGGTGATAGTTTTTAATTGAATTGGTTATTTAATAGATTTTTATTGTCCATTGAATTAAGTTACTTTTGATAATAATGAAACCATATTGTTATACCCATTTCACTAATCTATTTAGTATTCTATTTATGCTAACAGCTTGGTACCCATCTGTTAAATAGCAAATGCTGGGTTCTGATTGGTCTATTTGGAGCTGTTAGAAATAACAAGCTTTAGTGAAAATTGGAGTTATGTATTTTGATGAACTACTTCTAAAAATTAGAAAATAAAAATAGAGATATATTTTCAAAGCTTTTATTTACTCATGAAGGCAAATGTATAGCTTTTAATTATTTCATTATTGTATTTATAAAATTGTTAATTTATTGTCAAAAATTCTACATATTCATTTGAATTATTGAATTTTCATAAAAATTTTCTTTCATAAAAACCTGAAATTTTTGTAATAGCTGAAAATTATTTTTTTTTTAAGTGCATTTGTAATAAAACCTTGTTTTTAAGAAGTATTTTTTATATAATTTTATTTCTCTTCATGAAATAAAGAATTAATAATAACAATGAAGAAAATTAATTGCGCAATAAGTATAAACTTTTTTTTTAAATAATTGAGTATTGAAGCATCAAAATAAAAGATATAAGATACTGTTACAATTATAGTTTGACATTTTAATCCACATTTTCGTCAAAGTATGTTATTTTTAATAGTCCAAATGGCAACCAGCATTTTAAATTTAACAGATGTGTACACAGCTGTTCGCAATAAGATATTAATATCGAATTGATGAAAATGAGCATAACTGTGTCTGTAGTAAGAAAAAAGCGATGTATAATTTAAACTAATTGTATACTTAAGTTCCTAAACAAAAAATATTTTATATTAAAAGTACACGAAAGTCCTTTTAATTGTTTTTTTATAAAATCCAACAAACAGGAGATAACAGAATAATTTAAACATGAATTGAATCAGTATAAATAGAATAAACAAAATAACTCGAGAATAAGTTCGCGTTTAAATAATTCGAATGTCTAGAAATAAATCTTGTATTCTGAATTCTGTAAATGTTATTCTATTTAGTTGAAATATTGAAAAGTGACAGAGACGTTATTAATTTAAATTGATTTGTTATATCAATTGAAATGAATCGTTTAGAAGCCAAAATGATTAACTATTTTCGCTTCATCGCCATATTCGTAAGAATAAAGTAATGTGATCATTTTTACAATACAAACACTTTTTATACATGCCTGTGTGTCTGCTCTTTAATTTTTTTCATATGCATAACTCATGAACCGATGAATTTTATTTATATCACATTAATGATTGGTTTTTTGGTTTCGACCCATGTTATGAGAAAATTTTATAGATTTTTTTTGGACTAAATTATTTTCTATATAAAGACCTATACAACATGTATAATTAAATATTACTCGATGTAGTTGTATCTTGTATCATTTACTTCCTAAAAAAATACAAATTTTATTAAAATTAAGATTTGATTGAAATTGGCAAAAAACTAAATATCCAGGCATTTTATTTAAAAAAATATATATCGAATACATATTTTTTCTTAGAATAAAATATTTATGCTCTCTCGTAGTTAGTTAACGAAACTACATGTACGAACGGGTTTTATAGCAACTTTTGAGTTATAACGTTGTTATAGCAAATGAACGATATGTAAGAAACATCGGTTGTTTTTAATGAATTTATTTTAGTTATAAAACTGCCCCGAGGATAACAGTATCTATTTTATATAATAGTATATGTATAATAATTAAAAATTTATTGGACAAACATGTATAATGCCATTACCTTTTGTGCAAATAAAACTCAATTTATTTTGGACATATAAAACTGAACTTTCTACATAAAAGAAATGACACTGTATGGTTAAAATGTTTTACATGGACCAGGAGAGTTCGCACCACTTGTTATCAAATATGTACATACGTATGAATTTTTTATAAGGTATCCCTTCATCAAGAGAGATGTTTTAAACAAAAATATTGCACCTAAAAAGTGTTTGTTAAGCATGGTAATTTAAATGACACTAACATACGCATATATGTATTATAAATATTATAATATAAGTTAAGAAGCCAAAATAATTAATTCAATAAAATAGTTTGATGTTTCTTGAACGACACTTAAACATATTTACCTTGAATAATAAAAATTAGTAGAAAAATAATTTGACCTAAAAGATAGAATACGATAATAAAAAAATGTTAACCTTTAAAATATATTCACGAACGCATGTACTCACGCACAGACACGATTGTTTTACTTTGACTCACGATTATACACGCTCATGATCCATGATTTAAAAATATCTCGCGCTCACATCGAGTCACAGCTGTGACCCGACGTTACCCGAAAAATTTACGGCTTGTAGCCATCTCTTAAAAAAGAAGTTAGTAATTTTTTTGATTTACAAAAAGTTAAAATGCGTTAACTTTTCATCGCATAGACACAAGTTGAGAAGATAATATCATACTCCTTAAAAAAATCGAAAGGATCGAGTCTAAAAACGGATGATTTTGAAACGATTCGTATATTTATGACAGGTCGTTTAAAGATTATTCCAATATATAACGTAAATATCAGCTTCGTATATATGTATACTATATTTGAAACTCTTATAAAACAAATTAACATTTTTCTCTAAAAATCGATTTGTTTTATTATTTTTATTATTTTCTTCTTCCATAGCTTGTATATTACAGTAAATATCTCCTAAAACTTTTAAAAATAGTTCTAAAGTTATCAAATACACTCTATGACAAATCATTGACTGAACATGATTTACAACTATACACCAAGCAATAACAACATACTATTTCAAAGCGAACTCTTTCCTCTCTCTTCCACCTGACTATACACCAATGGTTGCAGCTGTCAAGCGTGTACTTACATTTCTATACTCGATCAAAATCCTCGACCTATTTACGACTGAGCGAATGATTAATAGAGTGAATCCAACACCTTATAAATTGAACGTCTTTATCGTTGACGGTTTCAATATCAAATGTTGGTAACCACATTTCCTCCGGTAAGATATTAAAATATATTTTGCTCTAACCCGGTTGCTGGACTCTGGAATAAGAAATGATGTTCGCCACATTGTGTGGGAGCTCTCGTTAATGGATTCACTCACTTAACCTTGTCGTTTCTCGCAGGGTGTCGATATTGGTTTTTGAAACAGTTTCTTCTCCCGCGATGTCGTATCGTATCCAAGTTATCTTATACGTTCGTACCGTAGATAATATTGAGTTTTATTTGATATTTTTAATATACGTAAGTACTCGGGCTTATGTCAGTACATCGTAATGTTTGTAAGTTTTTATTTTATGCGTGTATATTGTAATGAAATGAAAGTTTAGGTAGGAAGTACATTTAAACAGGGCTGGCATTCTACAAAAGAGGCCTAGATACAAGTAATTTTTGGGAGTTTTTACGTGTTTTTTTTTTGAAGTTGTACTTCTTTATTGGCACTTTATCGATTTCGAAATGTAATGACACCAAAGTATAGTGCAGATAATGCGAGTGAGTGTGAAATTAATATTTTATTTTTTAAAGATAGCTACAAATGTAATTTTTTATATAGGTCTATATTCTATACATATCTAATTTTTAAAAGAACGGCCGCCCTACGGTTTTATTTTTTTCAACGATATCTAGGAATAGAAAGTTTTTTTTTTTTGGACAGATAGAAGCACAGATTTGCTTCCTCGTTATACATATATAGCATAAGTTATGTTATAATTTCTAACCGCAGAAAAATGGTCTGCGATTTCAGAAATTCCATTATTCCATATTTACAAAATATTGCGAGAGTAAATTTATTTTCCTTTCCTCTTTTTCTGGGGCTTCAATTACAACTTGAGCTTGGATGCTTCTCACTTGCTGTAACTTCTCTTTGTGTTACAATGTATGTACTCATTAGAATTGTGAAATTGTATCAAAGGTGCGTTTTATAAATATAATGTAATTTGTGATACTTAATAATATGTACATATATTAATGTATCTACAAGCACTTTAGTTAATGTACACATATACAGTTAGTCAGTATATGCATTAAAACATTGTCCTAACCAAGGACAATTATTTTAATACAGTTCGTTGTGGTGAGGATTGTTTTCACGTTTTAAATTAAAATACCCCCAGCTTCGCCACAGGAGATTAGGGCCCGCAGAGATTGTCCGAACCAAAGATAATTAATTTACTAATCAAATTAGTATGTGCATACAGTCACTAGTAAGTGTAAATATTTAATGAATTAATACATATACAGAATGTTTACAAAGTTTCGATCCATCATGACGATAACGTAATTAATTATCATTGTTGTTCTAGAGATTAATAACTAGTTGTTTATGTTACATTAGAGTAGATAATTGTTTTTATTGGGGAAAATTTAAAGAGATTATCCTTTAAGAATCTAACATTGATGAATTTTCGGCTTCTTGTGAACTAATTTCAGAGAACATAACATCTTTAACAAGAAATTTAGTTAATACCTTAAAACACGATTTATATCGAAAAAAAATCATATCCAAGTGTTACACTTATTTAAGAAGAAGATTATACAGAATATGATCTTCTAGAGGTTGCAAGACAATTTAATGAATAACATTTTATTTAGCGGTGAGGCTACATTTCATATATATGGTCAAGTTAACAGATATAATTTTAGAATATGAGCGAACAGTTCCTCATCAGCATATGTTTGTTCTTTCAAATTTGTTTTCAAAAACTCGGCCTTATTGAATCAAGTTTTGTATTACATATAAATTCGGCCCTATAATTACGAAGCCGGTATATGTATGTAACCAAACGGAAATTTATATTAATAAAATAAGTGGGTGTGTATATTAACCTATTAATCCCCAATGTTGCGTAAACGAAACATTAAAAAAATGTTTTTTTTAAATATCTCATTGATGAATTGACTTTTTTTGCTGTTAACATCGTTACACAAACTATTCCACAAGTCCTAAGTAATAGAATAGAATAGAATAGAATTGAAAAATACTGTATTTAGTAATATCAATTACATTCCACACTAAGTAATAACTTCTGTTTTCCAACGTTTCGTAAACGCAACATTTTGTTGAAAAAAAAAAAAAAACATGATTTTTTTACTTCAAAAACAGTTATTTGAGTACTTATTTAGTCATAAAATACAGTTAAAACATCAAATTAATTTTATTTTCTACACTTGTACACTGTACGCGCATTAGAAATACCTCTTTTTGGCGTAGTGACATCTAACGTGCAAATGCAAAACTAAAAACCTATTTTACCGAATAGCATAACAGAAATTTCTATAATCTACACCTAACCTAACTTCATGGTGTTAAATTGTGTCCGTTGTATAGTGCGCGCGCATATTTGCATGCAAAATTTCAGTTTGAACGTATAACTTAAAAAAAAAGAAAAACAACTATCAAAACAATAATTTACTTTTAATTTTCTTCATTTATAATAAACCCTTATTAAAAGAAAAATGTAACCCTTAAATTAATATGTATTGCAATAAAGATTTGTTAAAGTAGATTAAATAATAACAGATTAATACTTAAACGAAAAAGTTTCTTTTGCGCAAAAAATGAACAAAGCATTCTTTGATATTTATTTGAAATAATCTTGA
This sequence comes from Sialis lutaria, assembly GCA_949319165.1. Lineage (NCBI taxonomy): Eukaryota > Metazoa > Arthropoda > Insecta > Megaloptera > Sialidae > Sialis > Sialis lutaria. Next base: position 5,442,635 of record OX439236.1, read on the forward strand.
ACTTTATAAGAGAGATCTTAAACAACATTCTCCGTAGAGGGAACTTCCTGAAACACAGAATTAATGATAGAGTAGTCCTTGTTCGGGCAGATAAATTATCCTAGAGTGATTTAACTGAACGTTGTTTAAGAATTAGTTACTCTGGAACAGATTATTTTTTTTTATCCCTGTTGACTTTGTCTTCAGAATAATGTATATATACATTTTTAAAAGTTTTTTTATTTATTTTTTCTTTGGAGGACTGCAACTTTAAAACGATAATAAAATTATCCAATATTTTTTTATTCAGAAAGATAAGCTTTTTCTATAAAAATAAATATTATGTTACAATTAATATTTTTAAATGTATATATGAATCAAACATTTCTATCTACAAAATTGGTTGGTTAATACAAGCTATATTTAGGTGGATATCTATCTTATTGTTTAATTGATAATAATAATTAATCAATATTATATTATATTGTAATATAGAAAGAAAATTATAAAATTAAACTTTTTATAATTTTCTTTCAATGCATTCGTTCTAGAATATGGTGGTCTGTAGTCAACACTGTATTCATTAACTTAAATATAAGAAATCTTAGACGGTTAAAGAAATATTTGCGAAACTAAAAATGTATTTTTTTCACAAAGTTTACAAAATTTATATAAGTTTTGATTATATTTCAAATTAGTTAAACAATGTAGGTATATATATGTTATTATACAAGTAAAAAAGGTGAATAAATTTTTAATTTTTTTAATAAACAATTTAATAACAAAAATGTTCATAAACACTACTGAATGTAAGCTTAATGCAATGTTGAATAGAGTTTGTTAATAATTTCGTAGAATGAAATTAAAGTTACCTTTTTTAATTGGATTAGTACATGTACAGATACATGTTATACAAAAAAAAAACTTTTCCACGTACAAGTTTAGATGAGAAGAGATTTTTCATTTTTTATTTACCCTTTCGTTCTTGTATTAAATTATGATGGACGTAAATTTTTGCGTGGAATTAAAAAAAAAAACTGTACTTGTATTTTTAATTTCATTATTTTTACATTTTTTGTTATTGTTTGAGAAACTGTAGGAATATTTGAATGTTTATAATTAAAATCGTAATTTTAAAAGTTCAGTGGGTGACATTTCAATGATTCTGACAAAAAATAATATTAATATTACTATACATTTTTTATTTATGCTATATTTATATATTTCATACACATAATAAATGCATTGAAAATACAATAAAATTATGATAATTATTACATAAATATTTATTTGAAATTAGAAATAATAAAAATACAACAATTAATTAAAAATCAATAATAAATTATGAATATTTTATACGTGGTAACAATAATATTTATAACCAATTTTAAATTTATATTTTTAATACGCGCAGTTTAAGTAGACGTATGATTTTCTAGTATCAATAACAAGAACACTACTTTTTCTTCTTTATAATTTACAGACAACGAGGAGTATAATGTTGCTTATGAGCTGTCATACTTACGATTAGCAGGCGATTTTACACCTTTTTTAAATTCTAATAAAGTTTTTGTATTACCTTACTTATTTAAATAATTTAAAATTATGAGTATTTTTCATCAAAAATATTTGTCTTATAATTGTATTTTTTTAGAGATGCCACGAATAGTGATTTGGCCGAATATCGAATACCGAATATTCGGCTAGGCTCTCGGCCGAAGCGCCGAATATTCGGCCACCGAATATTCGGCGACACTGAGTGCATTTCGCGGGCGTATTTGTTTCATTTGCGAGTAGGTCTTGTCACATTAATAATCATTATTAACGAAAATTTTAAGTCAATAATGATTAATTTCAATAATTATTATTATTTTTGAGAAAAATAAAATATTTATTTTTTTGTAATTTTATGAATAACATTTATTTTACCAAATAACAAAAAAAGAGGACAAAAGTTTCGAAAACTTAAAAAAGAAGACACGTTTTCTATAGAGGGCAGTTGGCCAAAATAGAGGACTGTCCTCTTCAAAATAGGACAGATGGTCACCTTAATATAATACACTGTATATCTTAAAAAAATATCACTGTTTGTCCGTGAAAAGCTTTACGAAATGGCACCATTTAATAAAAAATCACCTATTTCGGGAATATAATAAAATTTGTAGTGAAGACAATAAACTGGCAGTTTGTTTGCTGTGTAACAGCAAGATCTGTTTAACAACAAATGCAAAAAAAAATTGTCATTCATCATAACTTACCACTGATAGATTTTAAGTATTAAATATGCTGATTTTTTGTAAAAAAAAATTTGTAAGTAATATTTATTATGTGCTTTTTTCACAATTTGGTATTCGGTATTCGGCCGAATATTGAGAACTATTCGGCCGAATACCGAATAGTAGCCGAATATTCGTGGCATCTCTAATTTTTTTCTGTACAGTTTGATTATTATTTTATTACTATACTGAATTATAAAACAGTTTATTACACTCAAATTAACATAGAAACAGATAAACAGTAACATGAATTGCCAATCGATAGTTCGGATTAGTTAAATTAATAGTTACCGAGTAGTTTGAGATAACTGTTGATAACTATTTTTATTAAAACTGGGCATAAATGTATTTAGATCTTTTTATTACATGTATACCATATACACCTAAGCTGTTAATTTTTTTTATTCTTAAAATGTCTCATAAGAAATAAGTAAAAGTGACATTTGGTTCTGCCAAATAGGAATGCAATTGTAACCAACCAATCCATTCAGTGATCATCATAGAAACCATTTAGCTTACAATAGATTGTTGGAAAAACGCTTCATTTCGCTCTATTTACTTCAAGAAGTTTATAACGTCGTTTTTATGAAACTTGTTGATTATAAAATGTATACATCACTTTGTGGGATTTGTATAATTCTTTAAAAAATCCGATACATTTGTAAACATAAATTCGATTAGCAGTGGAATGTAAGTTAATAAATAAAATTGATATTTATCAATATTAACATTTATTATAATCCTAATTAACTTACAGAAATTGAAAGTAATAAATTAAGTAAAAGAAACGAATACGATATACTTGTGCAATAATAATAAACTTGAATGATTTTGCTTTATGTATATCTCATTTTAACGTTAATATTATAGTAAATATAATTGTAGTACTTCGTGTACCAAAGCCAAATGACAACCTCGTTCGACAATCTTGCAAGAAGTGTGTTGGGTCTGGAATGTTCAAAAGAGTTGTTAGTGATATGACATTTTGCTTACGGATACGGATAGACATATTTTTTCCTTGGTTTAGATTTTGGATACGGATTTTTATTATAAACTAGGTATTTGTTTTCTCGCAGTTTGTATCTCTGGGCTCGGGAAATGAGTAGGAAACTATCCTATATAATTTTTTCAGGTAAGGTTTTAGTTTTGAATGTGGAGCTTCGTAACATCAAGAATGTAAAGTACTTAAGCTCTTGCAAAAAACGGTTTTTGTGTAACCGTAAATAGTCCCCGTAATCCGCTTACTGTGAACAATTTTCGAAACTACCCACTGGGTTCGTAATTTGGCGTGACCTGGTGAAGCCTCTTTTAATACCATAAAAAAATTATTCAAAATATGTAAATAATCAAAATCAATATACCGGGTGGACCATTTTAACCTTTAATGGAGAATAACTCGACCGGTAAGTGAAATAATAAAAAACTTTTCAGATGAAAGTTACACGGTTTGGAGAGGGACATAGACTTACTCTGATGAAATTTTTTTTAAGTGGTGTTTTCAGCGTAATATCAAGGTCAACATCATTTTTTTAAATAGGAACCTATAGTTTTTATCAAGTAATTTTATTTTACGTGAAAAAACACGTATCTTTCATTGAAAACTTTTTTTGAACAAATAAACCTTTCCAAGATATCTAACAAAATAATTCGAGATTTTGAACTTTCAATATTTTTTTACTCATTTTAGAGAAAAGGTACAATTAACAAAAAATGTTTATTTTGATCTAATAAAACTAAAGAATTATTTTTAAAATTTTAAAACTTCTTTAATTTATTTTATTTAAGCAAAAAAAACTATAAAATTTTTTTAGAATAAGTTTTAAAATTTTAAAAAAATTCTTCAAGTTTTTTTTTATATTTTATGCTTTTTCTCTAAACCTGATGGTTTCTGAGTAAGAAAAATATTGAATGTTCAAAATCTCGAATTATTTTGTTAGATATCTTGGAAAGGTTAAGTTGTTAAAAAAAGTTTTCAATGAAAGATTCGAGTATTTTTAAAATTACTTGATAAAAACTATAGGTTCCTATTTAAAAAAATGATGTTGACCTTCATACCACCTTGAAAACACCACCTAAATAAATTTCATCCAAGTACGTCTATGTCCCCCTCCAAACCGTACTACTTTTATCTGAAAAGTTTTTTTATTATTTCACTTACCGGTCGAGTTATTCTCCATTAAAGGTTAAAATGGCCCACCCGGTATGTCGTAACACATTGTCATTTGCCTACGAGGTTTCAGAAACTTTTTTTTGATATTTTCATGAAATAAAGCCAGTTAACCTACGTAACATTCACCGAAAAAATTACAATATGAAAGAGGATTGTTCCCCGAGGCGACCAGTGTAGGCAACACTTCTGACGCCCAATGTTCAAGAAATACGGTCAGAAACCTCACTTAAAGAATTGATCAAAATATATTCTTGGTGGATGTTGAATATTGAACTGTAATCCTTCCTGAATGTAATACAATATACAATACCAGGTTTATAATCTGGCTTCCCCAACAGTTATTTGTTATATGTATGATGTATACATATATTTTTATGCACTAACTCGAAAATCACAAGCTCAGTTGTCTGGAAAGTTGTAAATACTTTTAATCAAGAAAATCAACTTTTTCTTGTGTACATTTTCTTTTGAAAGTTTTTTTTCTGTTATATAAACTAAGAGTTTCTGATGAACAGATGTTAGTGGAAAAATCATGTTTGTACTTTTGTAATTGATGCCATACAAATATATTTTCAAGGTGTTTTTTTTGGTTATAAAAGAACTGGATAACACTCAAGTAGTTTTTACTGGTTGAAAAAGTTTATTGACAAATCAAGCAGGTAAATAAAATTATATTTGATACCTCTCAATAAGCTATATAAGGCAGAAATTTATATACATAATGGATTAATCCAAAAACATCTATGTAAATATATGATTCTGCATAAACTTAAAAAAAAAAAATTCATAGTACAATTTTTTTTATTAACATGGTATGCACACAATAATTACGGATAAAATATTTCATATGTCTTTTTGTTTTATGATAACAGTATACAGGGTGATTCAGCACTGTCGTGCCAAACTTGAACAGTAGATTGAGAAAAATATTTTAAGCAAATAACTTCCAATAAATATGTGTCCGGAAATTTTTCCTTAGGGAACTACAGGCTTCCAAAGATTTTTACTAAAAATGAGTTTTAATTTAATATCTAGAGAACCCTTTGTGATAGAATTATGAAATTTGGTATTCGGTTTAGTATAATAATAAATGTTATCGATTTCTAATATTAACCAATTATATTTTAGACCAGGGCTGTATGGGGCCAGTGGGCCCATCGATTTTTATCAAGTATTTGTTTGTTCGTTAATTTTTTTCCTGAGTTGGTACATCAATAAGATTATATGACACAAAATACACAAACATACTTTGCTTGTTTATCATAGGATAAACCGTTTTCGAGAAATATCAATGTTAAAGAAAGCATGCAGAATTTAACTTAATACGGATGCTTGAAATTACAAAAAATAAATTTATATTCTTATTCTATGATTAAAGGTAAGAAGAAAAGTTCATATAAAAAAACGTCCTAATATGAATCCTCTAAGATCTATAGCTTGTTGTATATTACTGTTACACGTACCTTAATAATTTGACTAAAGAACGAAACTAGAAATGGCTATTTGTTGATAAGGATGCATTTTTTGAGGTATACGTATGTTAACTTGTTGTCTTATTTTTTATCATGGAGCAAGAATATAAATTTATTATTTGTAATTTCAAGCATCCGTATTAAGTTAAATTCTGCATGCTTTCTTTTCCATCGATATTTCTCAAAAACGGTTTATCCTATGATAAACAAGCAAAGTATGTTTTTGTGTATTTTGTGTCATATAATCTTACTGATGTACCAACCCAGGAAAAAAATTAACGAACAAATAAATACTAGATAAAAATCGATGGGCCTACTGACCCCATACAGAACTGGTCTAAAATATAATTGGTTAATATTAGAAATCGATAACATTCATTATTACTAAACCGAATACCAAATTTCATAATTCTATCACAAAGGGTTCTCTAGATATAGATATTAAATTAAAACTCATTTTTAGTAAAAATCTTTGGAAGCCTGTAGTTCCCTAAGGAAAAATTTCCGGACACATGTTTATTGGAAGTTTTTTGCTTAAAATATTTTTCTCAATCTGCTGTTCAAGTTTGGCACGACAGTGCTGAATCATCCTGTATATTTTGGTAAAGATTGGTTTATTTATTTTTATTTTTAACAACATATATAAATGATGTATTTATTTGTTAAATTATAATTAATTGACACTGTCTTAACTGTTCTATAATCTATTTCATCGTAGTGATTTCAATAATATAACAATAGTCATGACAGCGTGAAGCGCATTAACTAACTTCACTTTGTTCGCATTCCAATTATCATTGGAAAACATCTTGTTTTTGTTTTAGTTACTGTGATTTATAGAACAGCTTGTGTGTGAATCAGACACCATGTGATTTAAATAGGTCATTAGTGGGTAGATCCAACTATCGTTGGTTCAAACAAAAAGTTTGCGACAATATGACCACTGGTCCGTCGAAGTAATTTCAATTTAGTGATGTTAACCTTTCACGGTGAAGGGTAACTTCAAAGGGGACATGATTGTTCATTTTGTTTGTAAACTCCCATCCTTTATTTATAAAACAGTAATTAAACATCACATTTGTTGGAAACATTATTCCAACATTGTCTAGGTAGCTTTGAACAATAAAAATATAGTTGTTATTTTTAAAACAAAACAAATCAATGTAAAATTTTATATTCACTAGACACAATTGTGTCATAATATTTCAATAAATATCCTCATTTGAGGAGTAAAAAAAGGTGTTTTTCATTTAGTTAAACACAACAATACTTACAGTGTTATAAACAGAACCAGCAATAAAAATAAATACCGTGTTGATGCAATTGCTCTAACATTTGGTAACTTCGAGCCGGATAACATTTGTTCATTCGAACCGAGATATCACTGTAAGGAAGAAAAATAAGGTCCTTCGATTCAATGAACTAAATAACAAAACGTCAAGTGAATAATTGTGTTAAACTTTAACAATATTAAAACTCTTTGTGGCATCTTATATATTCATCATCATTATGGCAGAAATTAAGAATCTCAAATCCAAAAGAACGCAAATCAAGACTAGAATATCAAGAATAGAAACGTTTGTCAATGAAAATTGCGAATTGAATGAAGATTTGACAGAAGAATTCAACATACGAAGGGATATGGTGAAAGAACTGTTTAATAAATATCAAGATATTCAAGTGGAAATATTAAGCTTCGATGAAAATGATGGCGAAGATATGGATTTGGTAGAAGATAAATATATGAACATTTTGGTGAAAATTAGTTCTAGTCTTAAAAAGATAAATAAAACAAATTCTTTTAATGACAGCATTAAGCCAGAGAGTTCTTCTAATACGGTAAATAGTACATCAAATTCTAAATTGCCCAATATAGACATACCATATTATGATGGTAAAGAAATAAATTTATTTAAGCCATTTAAAGATATGTTTACAGCAGTTATTCATAACAATTCTAAATTATCTGACGTTCAAAAATTATTTTATTTACGTAAATTTTTACGTAGCGAAGCACTTGCTTTGATCAATAATTTACCACTAGTGAATGAATCATATGATGAATCACTAGAAATTTTAAATAAAAGATTTGACAATATAACATTATTAGTCAATTCTCATATATATTTAATATTGGACACTCCAGCTTTGCAAAATGGAAGTGCATCAAATTTAAGAGAATTTGTTTCTAAAATAAAGCAACAAATTAGTGCTTTAAAAAATTTAAAACAACCTATTGAGTTTTGGGACTCAATACTTGTATGCATTTTGTGCAAAAAACTTGATCAATATACTAATAGAGCATATCAGTTGGACAAATGTTCCACTGAGCTTCCAAAATTAGATGATTTAATAAATTTCTTAGAAAACAGAGCGACTGCATTAGAGTCAGCTACTGTACCTTTAGTAAAAATAACTAAAGAAAAACAAAAAGTATCTAATTTAGCTACTAATAATGAAAAATATATAAATAAATCTAAATGTTTATTTTGTAACTTTCCTGGACACAAACTCTATAGTTGTTCAAAATTTAAATCCATTTCAGTTTGTGATCGTGTTGAATTTATTAAAAATAAAAATATTTGTCAACTTTGTTTAAATAACCATCCAGGAAAATGTTCATCAACGTTTAAATGCCCAATATGCAAACAAGAACATAATTATTTGTTACATAATAATGACGTTTCATCAAATAATGAAACAGATGTTATTTCAACGCACCAGTTGACATTTATGTCAAACAAAAATATTTCTAATAATGTGTTGCTTCCTACAACTAAAGTCAAATTAGTAGGCCCTAATAAGACAATTGTTGTAAAGGCTTTGTTGGATAGTGGCAGCCAAACATCATTTATTGTTGACAATTTAGTTCAACAATTGAATATTCGATCATTTGATGATAATTTAAATGTTATAGGAATATCAGATACAAATACCAAAATAACAAAGTCAGTAAATTTGGAAATTCATTCATTGGTTTCCGACTTTAAAATCAAAGTCAATAACTGTGCTGTGGTAAAGAAGATAACGTCTTATTTACCTCAATGTTATTTTGATATTTCAAAAATGACTATACCAAAAAATGTATCAATGGCTGATGACAGTTTTAATATACCAGAAAAAATTTCTTTATTATTAGGAGCAGACATACTGTTTCAAGTTTTATTAACTGGTTATATTAAATTAGATACAAATAATTTAATATTACAAAATACACAATTTGGTTTCATAGTCAGTGGCTCAATACCGAGTAATTCACAAAAAGATTATGCTAATAACAACCATTTTGAATCTATTTCAATGCATTCTATTGTAGAGAATGATAAATTAGAAAACATTTTAAATCGCTTTTGGGAAACTAAAAAAGTTCCAGAAACGTATAAAGAATTTACTACTGAACAGGAAGCTTGTGAACAAAATTTTCAAAATTCTAAAGAACAAATCAATAATAGATTTCGAATAAAACGTTCATTAAAAGGTCAATTATCACAATTAAACTTAGAAAATTCCTTTTCTGTAGCTATCAAAAGATTCCATACTTTAGAAAAAATATTGTCATCAAACCCATTATTATTTGAGAAGTACTCAAATTTTATTTCATATCCCTTTTTGGATAGTGAAGGCATTTTGCGCGTGTTTGGCAGGCTGCATAATGCTAAAATACCATTTGCACAAAAGCATCCTATGATTTTGCCTAAAAATAATCACATAACTGATTTAATTATTAAAAATCAACATGTACTATTATTATATGCTGATCAAAAACAAGTATTAATGAATAATAAAACTTATATATCCCTTATTTCAAATAAAAAATTAAAATTTAATTTCATAATTTATGGAATCATTATAAATAATTTGTGTTTATTGCATGTATCTAATACAGTTGTATTTTTTATGTTTGTATTCAAATTATCGTAACTTTGTTATAATGTTGCTAATGTTATAATATGTATCATTAGTTATTTAAATAGGTAAAGCAGAGCATTTGTTCTTGCTGGTCTCATGAACATTTGATCATGTAGACCGCCTAGCATTTATTTAAATGCACCTATCAATCATTTGATTGATAATATTCATACGGTTTAGCAGAATTCTGTTCCTCCGGTATTTTAACGTAACTTTGTTACAATTTTGCTAATGTTATAATATTTATCATTAGTTATTTAATTAGGTATAGCAGAGCATTTGTTCTTGCCGGTCTCATGAACATTTGATCATGTAGACCGCCTAGCATTTATTTAAGGACGTTCCCAAAGAGCAGTGGTACTCAACTTGTAAAAAAAATCCCCGTATGTAAACTAACGTAAACTACCATGACTACAATAAAAAACAATACAATGTTTTGCGACCGCTGTTACATGCGCAGAACTATAAAAATAATTTCATTGCGTCGTTTTTCGAATCTGGCAACACTGCATTCTTATTGTGCTTGTGACAGTTGTAGTTTATATAGCGTTTTTGAGGTTAAATTTATATTAGAGTGGATTATAGTATTAATAATGACTTCGCGATTAAAGAATGGTAGATTCATTAAAAAAAAAACTTGTGATAAAATTACTAAAGCTGTATCAAATATGTCTGAAGCTAAAAAACAAAAAATTAAAAAAACAATTCATGAAACAGCTCAAAGTGAAATTCCAGATGAAAACAGTATTATTACTTTCAAAGAACTAGCTAAAAATCTAAAATGCACCAGCTGCAGGAGTCTTTTAGATTTGGAAAAATTGTACGACTTTCACAGGGAAGGACTTCATTCCAAATTTAAAATAAAATGCGTTACTTGTGCTAAATGTAATTTAGTTAATACTGGAGTGAATAGCAATGATGTCTCAGATATTAACTCATCCGTGATTCTAGGTAAGTTGTTAATATTGTATTTAGATTTACAAATAAGAAAATTAAATAATAAACATAATTGTTATTAATAATTAATTTATAAATATAATTTATTATTAACGTGTTTCAGGAGCTATACATGCTGGTGTAGGAAATACTGGCTTGAATAAAATTCTTGCTTGTGCTAATTTACCTCGAATAAGTGATCACATCTATAAGAAGTATGAGGATATAATTGGCAAAGTAATAGAATCAGAAGCACGGGAAAGTTGTAAGCGAGCTGCTTCAGAAGAAAAAGCATTGGTGATTAAAAACGTTAAGAAATTATGTGATACATTGTAAGCATTTATCACGATTTATTCAACACATTCAATAGACTAATGCAGCGATTTCCAAACTGGGAGGCGCGTCTCCTTGGGGAGGGGCAGACTAGTGCAAGGGGAGACGCGAAAAGTTTAACAGAAGTGTAATTTTCATAACATAACATTAAAATATATAAATTAAAAAATATATTTTCTTATAAATAAACATAATATTTTTTTAAATATATTATTTGTTCCTGAAAGGCACGTTACTGTTTCGTTTTAGACTGACAGTTATTAAAAACGAAAAACTGATAGAAATAGTATGCGATACTTCGAACAAAAAGTTCAGAGTGAACCTTTAGTCTTGTTGAATCGAAACGAAGAATATAATATTTTTTTATTTTTTGTATTAAAATATTTTATAACTTTTAAAAATGTTTCTATTATTATTTTAAATAAAGGGAGGGTGCGGGGCAAGATTACACTTTTGTAAGGGAGGCGCAGTTACATAAAGTTTGGAAACCACTGGACTAATGCATGTAAAATAATAATTATAAATCATTTTTTTAAGATAATATTTTTTTTTAAATTGTAAAATATTATTGTATTTTAATGAATTGAATTGTAACATATTAGTAACTCAAATTTATAAATATTTTTGTAATATTCCTATCATAAGCTTTAGAATATTATACATAGTCAATTGATTTATAATTATTATATTTTTATCAAATGTATAAAATATGACAAATTTTATTTTTACACAAAATAATGTTCATGACATTTTTGTTTTGGTTTCGTATGATATAGTGAATAATATTTCTTTAATCAATATGAAAATAGTTTATAAGTATAAATCATTTGTTTTACAATTGTATACTTTACAAAATAATTTTTGTAAAGTATACTACGACATTGAATTGTGTATATAAAATAAAAAAGATAATTGATAAATTTTTTCATTTTTATTTCAGACCTACAGAAATTGCCCAAGATATTTTCCCTCACTTAGACATCCTTAATCTTCCTTCAGATAATAATAATTCGTTATTTAATATCGCTTTAGGTGAAATAATAAATATCATAGTGTCTTTTGATATGGGTTGGACAAAACGTGGTAATGGGCGTAGCTATGATAGTTTAAACGGCTATAGTACAATTATTGGCTTTTTATCCGGAAAAATTTTGGATTACGCTACGAGGAACCGGAAATGCAAAAAATGCGATCTGAGACATAAAAAAAGTGATCATGATTGCCGATTAAATTTTTATGGCAGTGCTAAAGCAATGGAAGCTGATGCAGGGGTTCAACTTGTTAACCATAGCAGTATCTTAAAAGAAGCTGGACTACAAGTACGAGTTGTAATAGGAGATGAGGATAGCTCTATGATTGCTGCAGTACGAGCAGACAATCCAACTGAAAAATTTCACAAATTAGCTGATAAAAATCATTTAACGAAAAATTTTGCCAATGAATTATATAAAATGCGAGAAAAATTTAAAGAATTGACTAAAAAAGATGTTATTCCTCATATAAAAAAATGCTTCTCCTACGCTGTTTCTCAAAATAAGGGTAATTCTCAAAATTTAGCGGTCAATTTAAAACAAATACCCGATCATATTTTTAGCAGACATGAAAATTGTGGTAATTGGTGCAATCCGAATAAAAAGCATACTCTTCACTTATCTGAGCAAGCACTATATAAAGAATTGGTAGATTTATTTCAAAAATATGCATCAAACTCCCATAAATTTTCAATTGCAGCTTCAAGTCAAAGTAATGAGAGTTTTAATAATATAGTAGCAAATAAAGCACACAAAAATAAATGTCTAAGTACAAGTGCTGCTTGTGATATTAGAGTAGCTGAAGCTGTTTGTGTAAAAAATGGCGGTGAAAAAAGTATCTTAAATATTAAACAAAGATTAAATATTCCTATTGGATCTCGCACAGTCGAGTTCGTTAAACGAAGTGATTTGAAACGAGAGAAAAGATTAATTCTAAGTCAGTCAAAATCCAAAAAATTAAGACGAATTGAATTGAAAAAGAAGAGAGAACTTTTAAAAAAAAAAACTGAAAAACATGAAGGTATTACTTATGAAAGTAATTGCGGAATTAATAAATTAAATAATTACATACGTAAAGACGTAATGGCTAATAATAATAATAATATATTGGAAGATGAAACGAGTGTTGTTTATTTTGATATCGAAACCACAGGATTCGCAGCAGATGCTCATATTTTACAAATTGCAGCTATCTGTAATTGCCAAATTTTTAATGTCTATGTACACACCAAGTCAAACATTTCAACGTCAGCGAGCGCTGTGACTCAACTTTACCACAAACATGGAGATTTATATCATGGAGACAAGAAAGTTGAAACTCATAAAATTTCTGATGCATTAGAATCTTTTAAACGATTTTTATTTAATTTATCTAATGGGGAAAAAAAATGTCTATTAGTTGCGCATAATGCTCAATTTGATGTTCCTCGACTTTTACGCGCTGTAACAAATGCAAAATTACTTGGAGCTTTAGATTTGATTGCAGGTTTTGCAGATACCTTGACATTATTTCGAGCAGTCTTGATTGATAGGAAAGGTCCTGGTCAGTTCAAATTAGAAACTTTAAGTAAAGATTTTTTACAAACCTGTGATAATGATCAGCAATTATTTCACGATGCTGCTTATGACGTTGTGATATTGCAAAAATTGATCGAAACATTAAAATTACAAAGTAAGTTATTTAACTCGTACAAAACTTGTGATTATTATTTACAAGAAATGTCAAAGACACACAAAATTAAAATAAATTTACGAATGTTGGTTGAGTTAAGAGATATTATTTCTATGAACATGTGTAAAAAACTAGCTTTAAATGACATTTCATGTGATAATTTAAAAAATATATACAAAGAAGGAGGTGAGGATGCTATTGTGCAATTATTTACAGAAAAAATAGATAATAAGAAAGTGAGAATAACTAAAAAAAAAGGCATTATAACAAAAGTATTAAACTTTTTAAAAAATCAAAATTCGCCAAAGAGAAAAAAATAAATTAATAATATGTTAATATGTTACTTATTTATATTAATTAAATACTAATAAATATTCTATTTGTTATAAAAATTGACTTTTCATTTACAGTAACCCATAATTAACCTATATCTGTTCGCTAATCTCATTTATTGAAAACTACTGTGCTTTTATGATATTTCAAACTTCCCGCCCTTCCCGCGCAGTGCAACGTTGCCAAGTCGCCATCTGTCACTTCACGAGAAGTGAAAATCATCGAAAATTATCTCGCTTTTAATACTTTTTATAACAAAACGAATACCGCTTGCCATAGTTATTTTTACAGGAAGATATTTGTTATATCTTTAGTTAATGGCTCTCAGTTTTTCAAAACAATTGTAAGAAAATTGCTATTGTTATTTAATAAAACATTCACTTCAACATCGATCGGGATAGGATTTCCATGTTAAATATGCAAATTTTAATAGTCAATATTTCGAAATTTAGTGCCGCAAGACCTATTGAAAAAATTTTCTACGTATAAAGGACACTTATAAGTACGTGTATTCAAAGTTTCAAAAGAATCCTAAGAAAATTATTTTTTAGGGAACGTCCTTAAGTGCATCTATCAATCATTTGATTGATAATTTTCAAACGGTTTAGCAGAAATCTGTTCTCACCGGTCTTTTAATTTAACTTAGTTTGTATCTATGTTATTTAATAATTGTTACAATTTTGCTAATGTTATAATATGTATCATTAGTTATTTAATTAGGTTTAGCAGAGCATTTGTTCTGCTGGTCTCATGAACATTTGATCATGTAGACCGCCTAGCATTTATTTCAATGCACCTATCATTCATTTGATTGATAATATTCATACGGTTTAGCAGAATTCTGTTCCTCCGGTCTTTTAACGTAACTTTGTTACAATTTCGCTAATGATATAATGTTTTATTATTGGTAATTTAATTAGGTATAGCAGAGCAATTGTTCTTGCCGGTCACATGAACATTTGATCATGTCGACCGCCTAACATTTAAATGTAGGTATCATTCAATTGATTGATAATATCCATACGGCATAGCAGAATTCTGTTCCTCCGGTCTTTTAACTTAACTTTTGTTGTCGGCCGCCTAGCATGTTGGAAACATTATTCCAACATTGTCTAGGTAGCTTTGAACAATAAAAATATAGTTGTTATTTTTAAAACAAAACAAATCAATGTAAAATTTTATATTCACTAGACACAATTGTGTCATAATATTTCAATAAATATCCTCATTTGAGGAGTAAAAAAAGGTGTTTTTCATTTAGTTAAACACAACAATACTTACAGTGTTATAAACAGAACCAGCAATAAAAATAAATACCGTGTTGATGCAATTGCTCTAACAACATTCTATACGTTATTATATTTACTTTTATATACAAATTAAAAAACACAGATTATTGTATATAAAAAAATCCTAAAGTAATATTAATTATTATGAAATGAAAAATTATAAAATTTTATGTAAATTCTGAATTTGTTGTAACCATTTCAGATTAATGAAAATTTGTATAGATATTTGATAAAATTACTTTATTTATTGCTATATTAGCTTTAACTGAATTAATAGATACTAATTACTAACAATGAGACTATTATAAAGAAATACTTTTTCAAGCAGATTTATAGAAATGTTAAATGGTACATAATTACAAAATGCTGAATAACATTTTTAGCTATTCATTTTGTTTTTGAAAAGACCTTTGATAAAAGAATATATATTTTAAAGATTTGTAACTTTGTGTATGTCGTTTTTTTTAATCTTTTGATAATATCCTCTCCAACCAGTGTATCTATACATTTTTATTAACGGGGCTTTTATAACAAAACCCTTAAGATAAAAGGTAGAATGTATAGGTAGGTAAATTTTACGCCATTATATTAGTCATAATCATAAACAATGACAATTGACACCTGTTTCGACTTCGCAAGAAATCCTCATCAGAAGCATAATGGTTTCAGATTAGTAATAGTATGAATT
This sequence comes from Sialis lutaria, assembly GCA_949319165.1. NCBI lineage: Eukaryota > Metazoa > Arthropoda > Insecta > Megaloptera > Sialidae > Sialis > Sialis lutaria. Next base: position 5,458,723 of record OX439236.1, read on the forward strand.
AAACTTGTCACAAGCTGGTGTTACTATGAATATTGAAAATATTTAAAATTAGGGCAATTTAAAAATCCCGCTGGAATGCATAAAAGGAGGATATGCTCTCATAAACCCGGACTTCTGGTCATCCTACATGCGTGTTAGAATAGGATATTGTTTTTTTCATAATTATCATTAATCATATTAAACATTATTAATAATATAATAGAAGAAAACTTCTTGTAATTTTTTTTAGTTTAATTGTTTGTTTAACTACTTATATTTAATTAATGGTACAATAAACATATTCAAAGTTGACGTAAATATGGTCAGAAATTCAGGTTGCTGGTGTTTAGGGTCATTAAACAAAAGACCATAACTGCACGAAGAGGAGATGTCAACAATACAAACCTGAATAATATATTTCTGTCATACGCTTGACGTGTTCCTTCGTGCAGAAAAATAAAATTATCTTCGTCTCGTAAAACAGATGATAAGTTTTCAGAAATGCGGTGTATTATAAAGAAAAAACTTTAACGCTTTAACGCTAGATTTCATTCAAAATTATTCGCAATTTATTGTGGTGACATATTGTAATAGAAAAACTTATGTTTTGTGTCAGAATGATTTATTGCTAACATACAAATTGTTGTGGATCTATTTATTTAAGTACATTTGTTGTTTTACTAAGGCACTGGCACCAGTCTTGCACAATCCCCAGTGTTGAATATTTTTAACTTAAATGCACTGGATTAGAAATATTTGTTGATATATTTGTTTACTACCATTACTGGATAGTAATAAATCTATTATACATTTACAAGTCTTAAAGATTTGATGATAATTAATTGATCATTTTGTTTAAAAATAGTGGATACATAATTATCGCGGTTGGCACACTATCAAGAAAACTGTATTTTCTTATGTATGTACATGTTTTACATTGTTTTTTACAACTCTTTATTTTATAACGTTTTGTGGTAGTACTAATCATTTTAAAATCATTAGCAAGTGTTCCTCACTGGGTGTTCACTACTGGTTTTACTTTGTCCATTATTGGAGAAATAACATAAATAAAAGTTAATAATTTAAAAAATAAACTATATTTTCAGATTCACGAAAGTTACAAAAAAGAAGCTCACCCATCCAAAAAAACAATATACTTTGCGCCCAACGCGTTCAAAACTGGTGCCAGTACCTTACATAATTATGAATAAATAATTAATTCGTGTTATTATTAAAGGCTTTAGCTGAGATTTACATCACTTTTTGTATTTTAGATGAATGTTTATTTTTTTTTCTCTATTTTATGTTTATATACCGTTTGAACTTTATACTTTCAGATTTTCTTAAGAAAAACTATCTTGATGTACCTACAGGCGAACAAAAAGTGATTCTATAAGGGTTTCGTTTTTTCATTTTGATGCATGCGAAACCATTGAAACAGTTATAGACACATTTATATGTGTTATAGGACATTTCGTTCATTATAGTATACAGTTCACAGTTCAGAAAATTCTTTTTAAACGAACAATCATATACATTTTAAGAAATACATAAAGGTATATTTAACCACTATCAATAATACCTCATATATCATACGAATATTCAAACATTTATTTTATTTGAAATAAACATTTCAAGTGTAACTTTGTCAAGTTTATTTGTAGTCGGCGGTGTTCACATAAATAAACACATTTGAATATATTGGATGTGTGTGTACATATAATATACTCGCACTTAATTACGTAAGCATACATATGTAATACGTATGTATACATAAATATGCTAGCACGCGTATGTACATTCCCGAAGGCTCTAGTTTACATTATATTTTATCTTTGAAAAACAAGTCACTGCAGTGTCTTACCAAACGCCCTGTTAGTTCAAACAGATTCCATTTAATTCTAATATGCATATCATTGTATAATCTAGCAATTAGGGACTTATTCTAGAATTAGGTAAAATACTATGCGCATGTCTATTGTATTACCTATAATAGGTATGTAGTAGTATAGTATGCTTAACTCTTTAAACCCTGCGCTCTTGAGCAACAAGGAGGTATACCGACCGTGCCGTGACCCGGGATTATTATTACATTCAATTTATGTTATGAGGAAAACAATGTTTTTTTATTTTATATAACACTTTACTATATGGTACACAAATTCAGAATGATCCAAAAAGTTTAGATACAACCAGATATAGCGGCAGTCCAATTTTTGATGGTGCTCCGCTCCGACACTACACCCCTACTCCGGCTCCACTCCATGCTCCAAGTACCTACAATTTAAAAAATTAAAATCTACAATAGTTGAAAAACTATTTTTCCAATCTCTAATTATAACAAAACAGTTTTATTTAAATGTAAACAACTGTCTCCTTATTACTTGTGCCAAAATAATAAATTCGTTATTTTTTATATTTTCGATTATTTTTTAACCCTCCACGCATGTACATAGATCTGTTTTTTTTTCATTTTGTACATTTTCAAACAGGCTTATAGTTAATCGAATGGTTAAATATACCTAATTATATTCAATTGTTTAAATTATATGTAATGAACAATAGCACATTTAGATTAACTAATTAAAATTATTACATTCATTCATATAGATACATGTTTGCAGATTTATAGTAAATTTACCAAATACCTAACAGTAAACTATTTCACAGTTGAGTTTTGCAATTCATTATTTTTAATTAAATGTTTCTATTTCGATTTAGAATAAATTGTGTTTGTTGAAATTTCAAATTAATGCACAAATGAGTTTTACACAATACTCTTTTTCAATTAAGTATATAAAACCACATTTATAAATTAATACTTTATGAACCAATAGATATTTTATATTGGGTTTATAAAAACTAAATAATTTTAAAGGTTTTTTTAGCTTCTTTCTGTTTTTACTTGTTTATACCTATGTATATGAAATATATGTACATATAGTACCTACTTATAGATCAATAAGTGTTGTGAAGTCGATTTTTGAATAATTCGAATTACTTTGGAGCAGTGCAAATTAGAGAATAATATTATTATATGTAGTTTCAGTCCTATTCATTTTATTCTATCTTTAATTAGTTTGTCAGAAATATGTTTTAATAAAATAAGAATCACGTACACTGTTTACTGTCAGTATTACATATAAGAAAGTCCCGTGGCTTCCATGGCAGATTTTTTTAACTCAATTAGTTTTATAAAATTAGTGTATTGATAAATATGCATGAGACGTCCCTCTAGAATAAAAAAATGTGCTAATATATTTGTTTGGGGGTTTAATTGTAGCTTAGGGGCAGAGCTTTTTAATGCCGATGGGCGTTTTTTATGACTCATATTACGAGGTCAAAATTTCGGCAAATTATGTTTTCCTTATAATGGGTCATAAAAAACTTCCATCGGCGTTTGGAAGTTCTGCCCCTAAGCTATTATTTATGTAAAAACTATGTTTTTTCCACACAATTTTTAACTCTAGCTTTAATCCACTTAATGTGGAACGCCCCTTATATATACATTAATTTGTTCTTGGATTGCATAAAGCAAAATAATCCACGATTAGTTAATCGGTTGTTTTCAACCCATGATTAATGTTAATTCTAAACTTAATCTCAATTTGTAAATGAACAATTCAATAATTATGATAATTGTTTACCTTATAAAATGTACCATAACCGTGATTGTCGTAATAATGGTTTTAAAACAACCGATTAACTAACCGTGGATTATTTTGCTTTGTGCAACGCAAGGTGAGTCTCAAAACATCTTTATAATACACTTTATTTTAAAAACAACTTGACCGTTAAAAATACGTTGAAACTTTTGATCCAGAAAATTCAAGTATGTGAAAATACACAGTCCGTAATCGATGTAATACAGTATCCGAAAAATTGGATGAGGCACTCAAATAATAAACTAGTGACCTTAAAGAACGCACCAAGGTTTTTTATATCATTAATCTTTGTAACAATTTTTTATCTCTTCTTTTCGTCTTGTATTATGTTCTTCTCTGATATTTTTTTATTTAATTTTTATGAGAGTTATATTTGAGGTCACACTTAGAAAAATAGTCCTCCTAATTTATTATGTTATATTTATTCATATTTCATAAAAAAATAATAATTTATGACATAAGATTATTTTTGTGTGTTTTTTTTCTAGTTTTATTTATGTTTGGAAAAAAGTATTTTCACCGAATATTTTATTTGATTTATTTTATTTTCGAATACGACTGACTTGTTAGAAAGTATAAAGAAAGCTAGAAAATGTTTTGCCAAATAATGGAACAGTGCTTCTTCATACTAAATTCACCAGTATGAGTTAGTTATCGAATATTCATACTTCTATACTAATATTATAATTACAAAAGTGTGTCTCTCTGTCTATTTGTTACCTTTTCATTTTAAAATTTGGCAGAGAGATAAGATAAGGATGGACATTGGCTACTTTGTATTCCGAAAATTTCGTTCAAAATTTATTAGATAAAAAAATGTGTATGTTACATTTGTATATACATACGTATTTTTTACGCGAACCATTTACATCTAATTATATTTATGACACGAACGAGGTTGTGGGTAACAGCTATTTTATAAGTATTAAATACCGACAAACTATTCTGATCAAATCACTTTTATTATTTCTTTTTAAATACAATTTTATTAGAAAATAGTATGAGCAAAATTTAATCAAAGTCCACATTTTTTCTGCTGGCACATTGTATATTTTATTAAATTATTTAATAAAAAATAAGAAAATTCTTCATAGTTATATAAAAAGCTACATATTTTATTTTTGTCTGTAATTTGAATTATAACAGATTAAAGCAAATGTCAAAGAAAACCTCTGTCATGTACAGATGATAATTTATTTAATAAATTTGCACTGTTATTTTAATTCTTCGCACAGCAGATTTCATGCAAGAGATTTAACAACAGTGTGTCCTTTTCAAATCGTTTCAAAGTGCTTTTAATTTAATGTAATGCTGTGCTTTGTTTGTCGATTAATAAATGGTTTTTTAATGAATTGTCTGGTTTATAAATTGTAGTGATGGATTGGTGAAGTTGGTCTTATAGGATTAACTCATATCAATTCTATTTTATATTTATGTGTAACTTTGTACATTGTACATATATGTGTATATATACACCGATTTTGTTAATATTAATATAAATCAAACTTCTGATTTTAAGTTTCAAATTGAATCAAACGTCAAATTTGAAATTCCCTTTGCAATTTTATATGTGAGATTCCAACGATATACTGGAACAGTTCTGGATTTCACCTTCAAAGATTTTATTCTTACTTTAGTTTGTAGTTTATGTTTAGTTTTTCCTTAAAGATTTTTTTTTTCAAAGATGTCATAAATTTTCAGAGATAATATTGGGATTTCTACTTTTATATTTTAAATATAAAAAAAACATTTGTACAAGTCTACCGTATAAGCTTCAAGATAATACAAAGCTACTGGCCTCTTGCAAACAATAAAAATACGATTGCCCCAAGGGCAGTTCAACATAAAACAGTGAATCGATGATAATTGCTTTAAGAATATCGATTCTGAGGGGCGGAGAAATTGGCGTTAACAAAAAAAATAGATTTTGTATGAAAGAACATCGCTATTTTCTTATTTTGCTATTTTTATCTCATATAGTAACTAGGAAAATTATGTTAGATTTTTTAGCTTTTGCCGTTCAAAATATTAAAACAAAAAAATTAATAAAAGACAAAATAAATCTTTTAAAAATTTTCCTAGTTATATCTTTTCCTTTAAAGTTAATGGTTTCCGAGTAAAAAATTCATAAAAAATTTAAAATAAATAACAAAACCAAAGAATTTAACACTTTCTGATGCTGTAAAATAATTAGAGTACTTGGAGTTTCGTGCCCAGGGAGTCTTTTATTCGGGAGAGTATAAGAAATAATATAAGTATCTACTACAGTTTCAAAAAAAATGGCCGTAAGCCACTTTCTTTAAAAAAATGCGGTGTCCTTTCTCAATGTATATTAATATTATTTTATAATAAAAAATGGTTCTATATAGATTTTACTGTATTTTCGTTTTAAAAACAAACGCATTTTTTTAATTTTCAACCTCTATAAACACGTTACCTGATATAATATAATATACCGGGTGTCCCAGATAACTTTTCCAGCATGGGGATCTCAGTATCTATAAGAGATACAGGTTTGGTTAAATGAGATGAATTAATTGTATGAAAGGGGTGAGTATTATTACACAAAAAAATATTCATAATTCTATGTGGTTTAGGCGGTATACCCAAAAAACTGAAAATTCGGAATTTCTTTAAATGGCTATAACTTTTTTGTTAAACTAGATAGGTATTTTTTGTTTGCGGTTTCTTAAAGCACTTTTTTGTGTAGAATTGATTGGTGTATTTAGATTTTTTATATCACTTTTAGTTTCCGAGATACAAGCCCTAACTTCAGTTTTTCTTATGGGCCGCTAAGTTGGCTATGGCATATTTGAACGTGTTTTTTACTCTACTTTACAACGATGTGTCACTTGCCATATTTATTATTGAATAAAAGTCGAAATACTAAATATCAGTGATATTTATGAAGTATTTTATAACAAACTTTTAAGTGAGCCATGAAAAACAAAAATTGTAAACAAAAATCACAATAACAACAATCAAAATAACAAATGACTATTTGAAACAATTAACTATTTGAAAAAAAATATTATAATTTTTTTTTCGATAATAAATATGGCAAGTGACACATCGTTGTAAAGTAGAGTAAAAAACACGTTCAAATATGCCATAGCCAACTAAGCGGCCCATAAGAAAAACTGAAGTTAGGGCTTGTATCTCGGAAACTAAAAGTGATATAAAAAATCTAAATACACCAATCAATTCTACACAAAAAAGTGCTTTAAGAAACCGCAAACAAAAAATACCTATCTAGTTTAACAAAAAAGTTATAGCCATTTAAAGAAATTCCGAATTTTCAGTTTTTTGGGTATACCGCCTAAACCACATAGAATTATGAATATTTTTTTGTGTAATAATACTCACCCCTTTCATACAATTAATTCATCTCATTTAACCAAACCTGTATCTCTTATAGATACTGAGATCCCCATGCTGGAAAAGTTATCTGGGACACCCGGTATAATATCTTCTTCATGTTTCTGAAATCTGATTACGTGCTTGAAAAATTAATATCACGAACGAATACATATTTTTCAACATACAATTTGTTAAAACATATGTACGGCATATATATCGATAAAATTACTATATATGTATTAAAAAATCCTTTCAACGCATCTAATACGTCTTATATGAGACACCCTCCTCGACTTCAATCTCTTTAACCCTATTCCAACTGACGAAATTTCATTTGAACATACACCAAACGCGTTGATATAATTTCGATGATTTTTGAAATCACAAATTTTGTAGTTGATGCAACTGATTTTTTTTAATTTCGAATATTTATAAGATACAAAAAGAATTGAATAATTTTAAACCCAATTTTCATCAAAATTGGATAAATACTTTCATAGAAATAAAGTTTTGTAGTTTAAATTCTAGATATTGTCGTGATACAAATATGGTATCATCCGCGTATGAGTAATGTGTAATACAATCGCAAAAGTGTATATCAAGATTGAGGTAAGGGTTAAACGTGATATGAATGACGAGACATCACATTCACAAAATAGTCAACCGTCATAAAACGTAATTGAATTTGAAATTGAGCCACTGGTTACAACGACATCGTTCTTAGAAAAATAAAATCCCTCTGTTTCTGATTAACGCGTTAAAATGTCTACCGAATTATTTTGTCTGGGTTGAATTGTTTCGATCCATTATTTTAATTACATACTTGACTGTAAATTTGTTTATTTATAAAGATTGGACTACTTGAATGCCAATTTCTACTTAGAAAATGTATTAATTTAATATATGGAAATCCTTTTCAAGATACATATATAAATATATTATCTTCATACAATATATGTTTGTGAAAAGAAAAGTGTCTGTTTATACATATAAATTAAAGAAGCTGCCATGTGTGTCACGAGACTTTCTTATACGCAGTACAGTGTATGCGTGTTTTATTATATTTATACTCGTCCCGGCTTCGGGAGTGAATAGCTCACCACCTGCCGTGTATGGAGGGTTTTAATTAACGATTTTTCCGACTTATTTACTGTTATCGTCACTGCTTATTTCTTATGTTACATAACGTAGTAAAATTTATGCTTAAACCTGGGAAAAGTTATAATTATAGATAAAACGAAATTTTCTAGCGAACTGATAAAAATAGATAAAAATGAATGGGTATAAATAATAGAAAATAACGTTTTGACATTAACCGCATCTGTTTGATTGTGCTTTAAATAGAGCCCTGAAGATGTCCACTGCAATGACCAAACACACGCGGCATATACTCAGAAGCCAAGATTTATAACAGTAAACATAAAACATTTTTTTTTCTGATATGAACCAATTGAAATATTTTTTTTTAATCAATTATTTCCTAAAACATTACTTTCTTTGAAAAAAAAATAACATTAATTATAGCAAATAATATTCTTTAGTATACCTAATAGAAAAATAATTAATTTGAAAATTTTAAAATAGACTTTAAAAAATTTGGCGAAACTAAGTTAAATTTAATGAATTTTATATTAAAAAGGTTTGAATTCGGCGTGTTCGTTCTGTTCAGCTCATTTGATTCGTTCGTAGTAAAATGCTCATGTCAAGACGCATTATTAATTGAAAAAAAAAACTGACTGTATTACATTGAGAAGAACGTAGACAAAGAAGAAGAGTATCTTTAATAACTGTACGTAGAATACATGTTTATATGTAGGTACTTTTATAAACTTTTCATTATACTTGTGTAAAGAAAAATTTTCATATAACATTAAAATGTATTTATTCATTAATAATGTATACAAATCCATCCGCATGCGGATGATAAAGTATGATTTGAAAAAATATACGACTATTTACAGAGACGGCAACATGCCAAATCAATTTGTATCTTGTTTATCTTTCAGTATCTCGAAGAATATAAAGCTTTGTGTATTATTTAAAGTTTTCTATAAAATTCACTCAGGTCCACTCGTTCGGAAAGGTTTTGCTCTTTCTGACAGTTTATTTATGGTTTATCGTGTTACTCATTGTTTATTTATTAAAATGAAGCCCTTATTTATTAACATTATCTTGTTTTATTAAATTTGAATTCAAATTTTTGAAATGTATTTATAATTTTAAGGAAACTGTTATTATGACTAACTTTATACAAATTAAGGAAGTTTTTCATTAATCTTTAACTGTTATCGTAAATTTTACAAACATAACTGGTATCGTGGGGTATTTGCGGCCCCCACTAAAGATTAGCTTTTGACAAGCTACATCTACTACTTACGATCAGTTCATTTATCTTGTATCTAGGTAACTATTTGTAAGCAATACACACATTTAAAGTATGTACACTATGGCAAACGTTAAATGCATAATAATATAGCAAATAATGTATTCAATTCATTAATAAATAAATAAACAACATCTTATTTATGATCTTTCAACTTCATATATAGAATAGCTATTATACTTGTTTGTGTATGAAAATAAATATACATATAAATGATGAGTTAAATAGCTACCTATATTTTTTTTAAATGTTTATTATCTTTTTTTGAGATAACAGGGTAAACAATTTATCAACGTTTATTGTTTGTATTCTTAATTAGTTACATCGATACGTCGCTATAATACTACCTACAATACAAATAATTAAATAAACAGTTTACAAAAATAAACTATATAAGCACTAGCGTAAATAAAAATATTTAATACAGTTTTATGAACTTTTATGTCTGGATATGGAGCTACGCCCGATGGCCAATAACTATAAAAAAATAAATAAAATCATACAAACACTTTTTTGGAATACCAAAAGATAATACATATATGATATTTATTATTGCCTGAGGTTTAAATATAATTTTTAAATGTAGTATACTAGAAAAATATAAAAGATATTTCTTGTGTCGATACCTATTTCAATATTTTTACACCTTTAAATATTTTCCATTTGATTCAATAAATTGTAAAATGTTTTTGTTTCTATCATAAACTTTGGGTTTTAAAAATGTGAAAGCCTACAAATAAAAAAAATGATAATAAAAATATAATAATTATTTCAGCAATCTCTGAGAAAATTAAAAATAAATTCCTGCACGAACCTCTATTTAATTTTTACCATTTAAAAATATTTCATTTCTTAAAGAGATAAAAACACAACTTAAAAATGTTAATTAATTAAAAAAGTGAGTTTCTTCCTTACTGAAAGTTAATCTTTCTTTTTATTCAAAATATATATTTAATATACTTCAGCCTTTTACTGCCACTTGTATGAATGTTTGATATTAATTAACAATTAACATTAATAAAATTAATGGTTTACATTAAAATTATAATAAGGGAGTTGGCTTTGAAATGTTGAAATATACAAAATTGAAAATATAATACGGTATTGATTTCCAACTCCTGACCTACATAGAATATAATATACGAGGATAGCACTTGTTTATATCATATATGTCTATATAAAACATTTTTTTATGTAACTGAAACTTTAAAATATTTTATATACTAACAGTGATTTTTATAATCTAGAAAATAAGTATTTAATAGTTGAATTAAAAGCCCCATTAATTTGATGAATTAAAAGCCCCATAAATTTGATGTAGAATTTACATTGTGTTGGGGGAATCATGAAATTATTATTATCTCTTTCTTTATGAGTAATAACAAAATTTTTATTTTCTAGAATTGAAACTCTGAATTCTCTTTAAAATAAAATATATAAAAACTAAACTCTGGTTTCGACAAACGGGTATTTATAAATTCTTTTTATTTTTTATTAAGAATGTGCAATATTTAAGCGTGCATTTTGTATACACTAACACAGAGGTTATTTCTTTAACTAAGGTCCTCGGACCCTCGGGGGTCCGTAGAACTTTTGCTGGGGATCCGTGAAACATGTTTGGTATAAATTATACTGTTTTTACATTTCTATTTACCAGAGATTAATTAGTATCTAACGACAGAACCATAACTCATAGTGATTAGGTAGGTACATCTGAAAATTTAAAAAATCATTTCAATAGATTTTTTTAAAGCAATCTACTATACAGAAGAAATATATATTATTCTGGTACCGTCAAAACATTGCCATATTGCATACTTATTAATGCTGTTAAGTGAGAAATTTAAATTTAAATTTTGACTTCAAAATATTGATGATTTTGAAAAACTAAGAAGAGAGCAATTTGGAGCAATTAGGGAGCAATTGATTGACCATAAGAATTATTACAAAAAACGATTAGTTTTTCAAAAATACCATATAACAATTATTTTTTTTTGTTTAGTTAATAACTTTTGTTTAAATTTTTTTTAGAGTTGGAGCAATTTCAGATACATGAGGAGCAATTAAGGAGCAATTTTTTGAGCTAAAAATTTTTGATGTTTTTCACAAGTCCGCGCTAACTTCCTGACGGTTATTCTGGTGGGTTAGTTTTTGATTCTCCTTTTATTTTCTCTTGTATTTGAGTTAAATTTATATGAAAAGTTTAAATTTTAACGATGAAATTTTACTGAAAAATTGTGTGTTTAAGATTTGGTTATAAGTACGCTTATTGTATAGAAAATGACATGAGAAGTTGAAATTTTCAAACCGCAGGTCTGTATCTCAAACCGTTCTCGAGTTATAGCCTCTCAAAGTTTTATTTTTTTCAAAATTTTGGAGAAAAATGGTCGTAACTTTTGTGTGGTCGGATTTGATTTTTGTTGACGAATTTGAAATCAGCGTGTTAAAATCTATGTAATGGCATGTATAATATTTAAAAGTTCGAGAAAATTTTTTTCGCGAAAAATCGAAAAAATTCAAAAGGGTATACCTTAAAAAAATGTCGATTTTTAACAAAATTTTTTTTGTCGAATTTCAATGTATTATACATGTCATTGTATAGATTTTGACAGGCTGATTTCAAATTCGTTAACAAAAATTAATTCCAATCAGCTATTTTTCTTCAAAATTAAAAAAAAAAACTTTGAGAGACCATATCTCGAGAACGGTTAAAGATACAGACCTGCGGTTTGAAAATTTCGAATTTTCACAACATTTTCTATATAATAAACGTACTTTAAACCAAATCGAATTCACAAAATTTTTGAGTAATATTTCACGCATCAAACATCAATTTATCATATAAATAACAATTTAATTAAAAAAAAAAAATTCGTATTAGAATCTTAACTAACTATACTGTTAGAGAGTTTTGTAAATTATTTAAGTGTATTTGTTTTATTGTTTACAGTCCACTGAAGTAACATATTAAGTGTTCTTGTGAGGTCCGTTCATATCGGTTTCGCATATGTTTTATGTTAAGACCGTAATGACTGACCCTAGTTTACCATTAATATTTATGGCTTATTGTGTGAATATACTTTGCAAGTTGAAAAAGGGAAACATCTCAAGAGCAGTTCATATGTCATTAGTTTACTTAAATTATTGGTTTTTGTAAATAGTTTAAAATAGATCTCAAAGTATGTGTGTGTATATATGTGTGTTTATATTTTTGTGTGTGTGGGTGTGGTATATAACATTGAACAGCCCCTAAAAGAGGGGCTGAGTGGAAGTGCAATATTGCATCATTGTGTATTGAGCAGAGTGAAAGAGGACATTACAAACTCTTAATGTGTAGCAAATCAAATAGGTAATGTCTTCATGTGTAGCAAATCAAACAAAGTATCGTAGCCAAACAAATACATTCTCAATTAACAATCATTGTATATAATCTTTGTGTGTGTAATTATCACGTGTAGCAAATCAAATAAAGTCTTGTAGCAAAACAAATTGTGTGTGTAGCCAAACAAATGTATTATCAAGTAACAATTATTGTGTGTATAGTCTCAAATTGTGTGTGTAGCCAAACAAATGTATTATCAAGTAACAATTATTGTGTGTATAGTCTCAAATTGTGTGTGTAGCCAAACAAATGAATTATCAAGTAACAATTATTGTGTGTAGTCTCAAATTGTGTGTGTAGCCAAACAAATGTATCATCAAGTAACAATTATTGTGTGTATAGTCTCAAATTGTGTGTGTAGCCAAACAAATGTATTATCAATCTTGGTATATGTGAACAAATGTGTTGTTGTACAGTCGTGTGTTGTAAATAAACAAGAAATAGTAGCAAAACAAATCAACAAAAAAAATTGTATATTATTTGATATCACCACATTATAGGTCCCAGTTCCCGTTTATTTATTTTACATTATTTTTGGTCCTTCGAGCCGGATTATAGAAGACGGATTATAGGAGAAGGATAACAGAAGGATAATATAGACGGATAACATATTGTTAATAGACCTGTGGTGATATCAAAATGAGCAAGTTATTAAGAGCGCGTGACGAAGTTGTGAACAAAATAAACAAAATTGGTGAATTCGTGAGTGATTTTAACATTGAAAGTGGCACAATAGAACATTTAAAAACAAGATTAGATAGGTTAGAAATATATATTAGTGATTTTGAAAAGAAACAAGAACAATATGAAAATAACAAGAAAAGTGATGTTGATTTTACCCGTGAAAATGAACTCAAATGTGAAATAGAAGACAAGTACTTAAATTATAAAAGTGAGTTGATGTCTTTGATTAACAAATTGCAAACAAATGAAATAGTACACCAAATAAATCGTCAATCAAATAACAGTGATGAATTTGTCAAACTACCTGAGGTGAAACTAGATAAATTTGATGGCGACTATAAACAATGGTCTAGTTTTCGTGACTTATTTAACTCAACAATCCACTACAATACAAAATTGTCTAAAGTATCTAAATTTTTATATCTGAAATCGCATCTAACTGGAAGAGCGGCTAGAAATATTCAAAGTTTGGACGTCAGTAATGAAAGTTATGATGTAGCGTACGAACTAATATTTACAAAATATGAAGATCAGAAATTAATCATTCATGATCATTTATCTGAAATTTTCAAATTACAGCAATGTAAAAAGGATTCGTTTAGTGATCTAAGTCATAGGTGTCCAACCTTTTGACCCTCGTGGGCCGCAGAGCGCAAAAAAATAGCGAAAAAAATTTTTAAGGGCCGTAAAAAAATTTGAAGATCTTTTTTTTTACTTGATTAATTTATTTATATCTTTGTAGTATGTACACTATCTATACTACTTTATAACACAGAAAATCTGAATACCTTTTTTTACTTGATATCGTTAATTATTTTCATATTTTACTTTTTTTTTAATCTTTTTATTATATTTTTTATCTTTATATTTTATATTAAATCTTATGCGGGCCGCACGAAATGTGCTCGAGGGCCGCATGCGGCCCGCGGGCCGCGGGTTGGACAAGCCTGATCTAAGTAATTTAATTGACAATATACAAACAAATGTGCGTGCTTTAAAAACATTAGGTGTACCGGTTGATTCTTGGGATGCAATATTAATTTTTATTGTGTCATCAAAATTGGATATAGAATCAAGAACATTGTGGGAAAATACTAGTGCAAAATCTACATCACCAACTTTTATTGAACTGATTAATTGTTTAAGTACTCGTTGTCAAATTTTAGAAAAGATTCAACATTGTCAAGATACTTTACGTGAAAATCATCAAGCAAAACATGTGTATAAACGATCGCAACAACATTATTCCAAAGCATTTGTGTCTACATCAATAATATGTAAAATGTGTAAAGGTGAACATGAATTATTTCAATGTGACAAGTTTCATAAAATGTCTGTGGTTGAAAGACATAATTTCATAAAACAATCTCATTTGTGTTTTAATTGTTTGCTCAGTCATAATTTGAGAATATGTCAATCAAAGGACTTGTGTAAACAGTGTAGCAAGAAACATCATACATTGTTACATTTTAGCAATGTATCTGATCAAAACAAATCAGTTAGTGTGCCTTATCAACAAATTAACCACAACAATTCAAAACGTGTATCTCCAGAACCTCCAACATCGTCGTCAACATTATTTAGCAATAATTTAACAAATAATATTCAGTGAAAAAACAAAGACTCGCGAATCACGTGATCACTTAATAAATGTGTTAAATAGTGGTTGTTTTTCGTTACGTAAATAGTCGTGAATTGTTAAGTGATCTTCCTGTCGAACTGCGTGAAAATCAAGAAAATCAAATATGTGTTTTGGGAATTAATTAGTGTCCAGTAAACGATTCAATAATAGTTTCTGATTATAATATTCGGCATCATATTCATTGATCAAAACGAACAGTGTTATCAGAAATAGCTCAATTATTTTTACCCGTTGTGATTGCTTGGATCTGTTATATTCACAGCGAAACTTTTCATGCAACAATTGTGGACAATTTCAAGTGATTTGTGGGTCAATGAATTACCTAGTGATTATAAATCAAAGTGGATCAATTTTCTGAAACAATTGACAAATATTAATCACATGTGTGTACCAAGGTGTATTATTCTTGTATCAAGCTCTGTCAAAATTGAACTTCATGGTTTCTGCGATGCTTCTGAAAAGGTTTTCGCGGCTTGTGTATATATTCGTAGTGTGAATCAAGTAAAAAATGTGTTAGTGAAATTGCTTTGTGCAAAATCAAGTGTTGCATCTTTAAAACAATTGTGAATACTAAGGCTTGAACATTGTGGTGCATTATTGTCGGCACAGTTATCAAATAAAATATTGTCGGCCATGGAAATAATTTTTGATAATATAACAATACAATGCGTTTACTGCGTTGGACTCAAGTGAAACAACATGTGCAGTGATTTTAGTTCACATGGTCAAACTGAGTATTTAAATCAATTGCAACAACAATACAAATTGTATAAAGAAAGTAACAATGTGACAAAGTGCTGGTGAAAAATAATAATTTACCTCTCACCCGTTGGGCACGAGGTAGAATAATAAGTGTGCATCCTGGTCGTGATAATATTGTAAGTGTAGTGACAATAAAAACAACAAGTGGTGAATTTAAGCATGGAATTAAACAAATATGTCCATTAACCAATTGATTCACAACCAAATTGATCAAATTTATTTAATTGTATTATTATATATTTGTGTGGTCATATATATAAATTTTATGTAGTTAATAAGTGAATTGTACTTGTATAAAATTTTGTGTTATACATACATATGTATATTATCAAATAGCAATAAGTGTTTTGAAAAATTATAATTTTTCAAAGGGGGGTGTATGTTAGAGAGTTTTGTAAATTATTTAAGTGTATTTGTTTTATTGTTTACAGTCCACTGAAGTAACATATTAAGTGTTCTTGTGAGGTCCGTTCATATCGGTTTCGCATATGTTTTATGTTAAGACCGTAATGACTGACCCTAGTTTACCATTAATATTTATGGCTTATTGTGTGAATATACTTTGCAAGTTGAAAAAGGGAAACATCTCAAGAGCAGTTCATATGTCATTAGTTTACTTAAATTATTGGTTTTTGTAAATAGTTTAAAATAGATCTCAAAGTATGTGTGTGTATATATGTGTGTTTATATTTTTGTGTGTGTGGGTGTGGTATATAACATTGAACAGCCCCTAAAAGAGGGGCTGAGTGGAAGTGCAATATTGCATCATTGTGTATTGAGCAGAGTGAAAGAGGACATTACAAACTCTTAATGTGTAGCAAATCAAATAGGTAATGTCTTCATGTGTAGCAAATCAAACAAAGTATCGTAGCCAAACAAATACATTCTCAATTAACAATCATTGTATATAATCTTTGTGTGTGTAATTATCACGTGTAGCAAATCAAATAAAGTCTTGTAGCAAAACAAATTGTGTGTGTAGCCAAACAAATGTATTATCAAGTAACAATTATTGTGTGTATAGTCTCAAATTGTGTGTGTAGCCAAACAAATGTATTATCAAGTAACAATTATTGTGTGTATAGTCTCAAATTGTGTGTGTAGCCAAACAAATGAATTATCAAGTAACAATTATTGTGTGTAGTCTCAAATTGTGTGTGTAGCCAAACAAATGTATCATCAAGTAACAATTATTGTGTGTATAGTCTCAAATTGTGTGTGTAGCCAAACAAATGTATTATCAATCTTGGTATATGTGAACAAATGTGTTGTTGTACAGTCGTGTGTTGTAAATAAACAAGAAATAGTAGCAAAACAAATCAACAAAAAAAATTGTATATTATTTGATATCACCACATTATAGGTCCCAGTTCCCGTTTATTTATTTTACATATACAAACAATAATTATCACTTTTATGTTTTAATTTTTTTATATTTCACAAATAATTTTTCATTAAAATCATATTTATTTAGATAAAATGCTATTATATTTTATTACCATATAGAACATAGAAACAACACGATTAACCGTTAGAAACAAATAATTTTTTGTTTAAATCCCCATAATACATAAAAAATCCATTTAAGGACATTGGTACAAAATTATAATAACCTGAACAAGTTTGGGAAAAATTAAAGTACTTTTACATTTCGATTTACCAGTTATTAATTACTATTGACATTCTTTGTTTTTCTGTCAGGGGGGTCCCTGAAAAATAATTGTTCAAATGGAGGTCCTAGACCACATAAGTTTATGAACCGCTGTACTAACAGACAAATATCAAAATGTGAGTTTGACCTAACCCAACCGAAATTTTTTTTTATTGTTTGTATATTAAATCGAGTACGCCCCTTAGGGGTTGCGGGGTGTGATGATGTAGCAAAATCCAGCCTTCTTTCCCTAATCGTGTGTTCATTTTTGTTTATATATTTTATATTTCTTAAATGTGCTATAAACGTAAATATATACAAAACTGCATGAGTGACTAACCTTTATTGATCAGAATTGTATCGAATGAATCCACATCAGTGATAGTAAAGGTAATTAGGTCTAACCTATTTAGAAAACTGATAAGAGTTATCTATATGTTCCATTTTTAATATATCAATAATGTCATTTTTTTAATTATTGAAACCTACACACAATTTTCAAGCATATTAAATGTGTAATACATACGAACAATCAGTTAACTGTAAATACTATTTGAATATTTTTATGTACTGTAGTGTTTACTTTGAATATTCTAAATATAAATGGTACTAACATGAGTTTAATATTTTATTTTGCTTTGATACAATTATTTAACAGGTGAGTTATTTTCGTGTGTGTTTATTTAAAAAAAATCTATCAGGTATGTACCTACAGTAACATCCATAAGTGTTCGTTCAATTTGTATTGAAATTCGCTTTTCATAAACAGAGTAGGCTCATCACAGAGTAGGCTCCTCCCATTTGATTATTATAATATTTAAATCATTTTTCCATGTACCTACCAAACAAATTTTTAAAACTCATTGCTAAATAAGTAGGTACTATTCGTTTATAGTATTCATATATATTTGTGGGATTAAATTATCATGTTATCAATTGAAAATTGTGTATATGAAATAAAAATTTGATTTTCCGAATTTTAGTATTTAAATATATCTTGATATAAAATTAATTAATGAAATGAACGTAATAAATGATTTAACTATACATATAAGCCCAGCCCTAGAAAAAGATAGCCGATGATGTTTGTCTTCATATTTTCGAATTTGTTGTAAGCGATTCTCACCTTTAGGGTGGCAGACGATTTCTGATGCCAATTGTACCTCATATAATTGATCAATTTCCGGTCAACATCAACACAATATTTCACAACTCAAAAAATATATTACCATTGGTCAACTTCCTAAAATTAAACAATATAATATTATGATGTTCGAACTTCGTCGATAGATTAATCTAGAGTCCTTGTGTGTTAAACCAAAATAAAAAAAAATTACCTATGAGCCTGGCCCTCATGTTCGTTACTACCTAAATGCTTTGATAGGCCCAAAGCTAATCCTAATCCGTCATTGTATCCATGTCTGTAGTTAGATAAGGAAGAAAACAAGAAAAAAAATAAAAAATGAACAAAACAAATAAAAAAATAATAATAAATAAATAAATAAATAAACAAACCCAAAACATAACCTACAAAAAAAAAAAAAAATTAAAACAGAAGTTAAAACCGAAGAAAAAACAACCTTCACAATCATATAAAGGCTGTCTGGATGAGTTACCCGACTCAAGGGACAAACCAACCAATATATAAAAAAAAAATAATTGATCTCAAAGCATAAAAAATTATTTTGATCAATTATATTACTAATTATATTAAATTTCTATCACAACAACATTTTCTAGATGTATTTTTGGAGACAGTAAGATCTTAACTACATTTTGGAATGTTCAAACAGCTTTTTGTAAAGATTATAATTTTGAACAGTTATTAGTACAAAGAGAGATAAACGTGAATACAGAAGACAAATTTTATGGAGATAAAATAGTTATCATCAATAATCCTGGTATGTTTCATTTCATACGTGAGATCTACACACTATTATCTATTAATGAAATTTTCTACAAATTTTAGGCCAATTTCCAAGTTATGGTCAAGATAAAAACGGCACATCCTATTGTGTTAATTGTTGTATCCCTTCAGAAGCAAACTTAAATTTTCACTTGGATACGTTTTATGAGGATATTATAAGAACAATTCCGGATCCAAATTATCATGGTACAATTTTCTGTACAGTAGACATTCCATACCATGAACCCAATTGAGCATGATGCCACTCCCTAATGGTCCTATATATTTGTACACCTGTAATTTATATTAGAACAGATTGCACCGACGTAGTTCATAGTATGGAACGTCTCCTGTGTTATGTGAATATTCCCTCTAATTCCATGTATCAGGTCACTCAATACGTTTGAACCTGCTATGGTTGGCCCATCAGCAAACTCTCGTTCTGTCTTCTACCCCTGCACTAATATTTGAAAAACTATCACCACTGATATATTGGAAAATGAGCAGTCTAGTTGACAAAAATTGCATCTTTATCATTAACCATTATATTCTTAAATAAAAATCCATAGTAATCGACCACTTGACACAAAAAATATACCTTTGGGTAAATATTATATATATTTTGTATTGAAGCCGAAAGCTGAGACTGTTTTGGGGTTGTGGCACTTATAAGCCAATAAATAGGGTATTTAGTATATTTATAAACCTCAATTTAATGCAGCTTTCTTTGATATATATGTAAGGATTGGCTATAATTCGATTTGAAGATTGGGATCCACTCTTTGCTTCCAATAAATGGGGAGATGCACAATTGTATAGACGAATGACACTTGCAGCAGAAGAAGATTCTCATAAAGGTGTTTGGGAAGCAAATCTAGAAGAATTTGTAAATAATAGTCACCTTTCAATACATTATAATTTCTCTAATTCAAATAATTACTTTTCAGGCTGAGAGAAGATTTAACAAACATGCAAAACGGTTTTTTGAAGATACTTTAAAAATTGGAAAAAAACATAGACCGCTAGCTAAATGGGGATATTATAACTATCCTAAATGCACAAAAATGGATAATAGCTATGCAGATATGTGTTATCAAGATTTATCAAATGTTAATGACAAGTAAGTGAAAAATAACTTAGAAAAATCTAAATCGAAAATACGTGTTCGAAAAAAAATTCGGCTTTATTAAATTCTCTTATATTACGAGTACAATGAGTACTTATATTTCATGTCTATGGCTATATAAGAAAGTAAAAATAGTAGAGAGCAATTTTTGACTTCGCTTTGACATAATAGTTTTTAATTTAACTAGCCACAAAATTATTTAAATTAATAAAAAAATCTATTGATCGGTCGAGATTTTTTTGTGATTCGTAAACACTATAGTAAGTACTGCAATTTTTTTCGATGCAATTACATTGTCATTGAACGAAAGACGATTCTACATACAGATAGACGTACGCACAGACGCCATTGGAAAAAAAAACAATTAGTTACGTTTTCTATGTGTACCTTTTTCGGACATGATTTTTGACCTTATTCATTTGATTCGGAACATAGAAGTAAAAATACATATATGTACACAGAAAATATACTAAAACTTAGTGAATTAACCATAGATATTGAAAATTATAGTTTAATGTGGTTATTCAATGCTAGCGATGCTCTATTTCCTACTTTTAAATTCCAACTAGCTGAATTTAGAAAAGATTATTACGGCTACCCTAGACAGTTGATAAGGGGACGACTTCAAGAAACAAAAAGGATAGCAGAAAGAGCAGAAAGAAAACCCAAAATATACCCATACTTATCTCTGAAATTTGTTGATAATAAACGATATTTAGATGAGGTAATAAAACGTTTATTTTAATTAATTATTCCTAAATAACAAGATTTCTTTTGGTATTAGCAAAAAAAATCTTAATATAAATCATTTTCTATGTTCTATATTAATGTTATGATCACCACATTTCTTCAACATCTAATTTTTGAGATTCAATTTATCTACACAATCCATACTTAAGCGATCACAGTTTATTTATTTCATTTTTTACACAAGACATGTTGAAAATGTATTAATTAATATGGTTTGACAGTAGGTACTTAAGTCATGGTGATTCTTTTTACAATAATGTTAAAATAAAAAACGTACAAAATATAGTTTATTTATTTATTTAGGGTGACATAAGATTAGCTATCCATTATATAGGAGAAATGGATATCGCAGATGGAGTTATTATGGGGCTAAACGAAGAAGAACTTGACAATAAAAATAAATGTAAACGTTTTTATGGAAAAATGGTCGATTTTGTGGAAAGACTGAATATTACATTGAATCTTCCAAATAACAATTCTAGAAAATAAATTTAAACGATTCCGTTTGTTTTATTGAAGAAGATAATTTTAAGATGTAAAAATGTAATCAAATCAGTAAATAAAAGTATAAAAAAATAACTGGTACTCAATATTCAAAAATTGATTCAAAAATTATATATGGTGTTCCATTAAAAACTTTTAAAATTTTTTAAAGTTTGTAATTTTTTAATGGAAGCCTATGTATAAAATAATTAAACTTTACATGGTGGAGTATAAATACTAGATAAATAAGTATATAGATTTTTACATACAAACATTATCAACTGTATTTAAAGGTTCATTTAATTATATTATTAAAGTACTATCCTTAAATTTTATTTGCATTTTACTAGAGATAATTATACTATACTTTTTAAAAATAAAAGTTAATTCAAATATATCGATTAAGTATTCAAACATAACTTGCAATAATGTTTTCTAAATTATTTGGATTTAATGATTCTGTAACTATTTAACCAAGGATAATGATATGTCAAACCTATTTGTAAAAGTAGTAATAGTTTTTTCATTATGAAAATACATATAACTATCGTACATTTTTAATTATTGCAGCCTATACATTATTACCAGTAAATAAATGATTTATTATGTTAGTTAACTATTTAAAATACTATTTAAATTTTGACTCTTTTTGTAAGGCACTGAAATGTTTTTAATATTTTATTTTGTTTTGATTACATTATTTAACAGGTGAGTGATTTGAATTGTGTTAATATAACAAAAATAACAATTAATCTGTCATGTACAATCTGTACAAGAATTTGAACGATAATAACCGATCTCATAGCACAGAAATATATTTTATTCAATCGGAATTTATTTAAATTTTGTTTATAATATAAAAATTAATAATAATTAAACTGTGTTTATGTCAGTCCTGTATAACATTATAAGGAAAGTATATTTTATCATTTTCCGTAATTTTCACAAGTTTGTTAGGTTGATTGTTTTATTTTTTTTATGAATCATTAATATACGTTTTGTTGGACCGAATTTAAATTCATTTCAGGTGTCAAATTATAAATGCGGTGGATTACATACATTATGTGTATACTTAGACATTATAATTAGACTAGTTAGCATTTGGTATATACATATTACATATGTATGTATATAATACTCGAAATTTAAGCAGCAAAGTATTACCTACTGTAGTTCAAACTTGCTATATGTTTTATACTAATATTTAAACTTTATATTTGAGTTAATTATTTCCGTTCAAAGGGAACAATAAAAAAATTGTTCTTAGTTGATTAGAGTTATATATTATTATATTTTATTCATTATATTCTGAGATTTCTATAAATAATGTAATAAGTATAAAATATTAAATTTTAAGGTCAACTAATATTAAAAAATCAGTAATATTTATTTTGAATAAAATAAACATATTAAAAAAACTGTATTTGTTTTATGAAATATGTTTTCCCAACATTTTTTAGATGTATTTATGGAGACAGTAAAAACCTTAATTTGTACTGGAATGTTCCAACACAATTGTGTCGACAGTACGGTTATGATTTTGAAAAATTATTAATTCCATACACTTTTAAAATAAATAGATGTGATAAGATCCAAGGAGATAAAATAGTTAGACTCCTTAATCCTGGTATGATTTTTTGTAGATTTTTGAGTACTTACATAACCTATAAATGACAATTTTAGGCCTATTTCCTCGTGCTAAACAATATGAAAATGGTACATTATATTGTTTTAATAAGTGTATACCACAGGCAGCAAATCTATCTCTCCATTTGGATAAACTTTCTAAAGATATTATACGAGAAATTCCGTATTCAAATTTTAATGGTATAGTATATTTTTTAAAGAAAAATCATACACAAATTAATAAATCATAAAATTATGTATTTATTTTTTGTATCGAAGGATTGGCTGTGATTCAATTTGATGATTGGGAACCACTTTTTGGTTTTAATAACTGGCGACATACACAATGGCATAGAGATATGGCACTTGCAATAGAAAAATGGTACCATCCATATCCTGAGGCAGATAACTCACAGTTAGACAAAATTGTAAATAATATACATATAACTATCTTCAAATATATTTTAATTTCTTTAATTTTTCAGGCTGAGAAAAGATTTAATAAGCATGCAAAAATATTTTTTGAAGAGACTTTAAAATTAGGACAAAAACTTAGACCGAATGCCAAATGGGGATATTATAACTATCCTAAATGCTTGAATGCAATATTTAATAATATATATTTAGAAGGTTGTCAACAAAGTACTATAGACGGTAATGACAAGTATGTGAAAAATAACTCTTAAATTAAATAAAAAATAAAAAAATGACAGGATGATCTGGAATACTGATCCCCTAAAAAATTACATAAAATTAATTATGTTAATTTTAAAAAAATATATACTTTTTTATAGGTTAATGTGGTTATATAATACTAGTGATGCTCTATTTCCTGCTGTTAACTATCAATTTGATTATATACCGAAATTTGAAAAGTATATAGATTCGATGATAGGTGGACGACTTCAAGAAACAAAAAGACTTATGGAAAAAATTGGAAGAAAACCAAAAGTTTATCTATATTTATCTATGAAATTTATTCACAAGGATAACATTTACGTTCACGAGGTTGTAAATTTATGTTTATTTTAATTGCTGGTTCTTATTATTTTTGCTATCATATGAAGTATAATTTGAAATATTTAAGATGACCGGTCTTCTTTCATGTTCAAATTACATTCTACATATTTCTTAAGTGGATACCTAAAAAATAGCGTTTTCAAATGCTTCTTACTCTGTCAAAAATTGTCTTTTTTCTTAAATGATGGAAATTTACTATATTTTATGATGTTGTAATTCGTTTCTCAATTGGGAGGGGCGCAGGATGGTGCAATTCGCATGCTCTCGGTCAGCATTCGGACTCATTCGGTCCTCGGTCATTGTTCGTCAATTATTTGTTTATTTTGTTTTCAATAATTAGCTTTTAAATTTTAACAAAAAAACGAACATAAATTATTTGTACTTTTTGGTTTGATTCGTTTTTATTAGGTAATTTATTAAAATTATTAGTTATTATTACAACAATAATTAATCTTGTTTATACTTGATTCAACTATATCTTTCAAAAATTCTAAACAGTAATTCCGTAGTCCATTCGAGCGGGAGCAGCTAGTCATATACAATTTTTTACATTTAAAATTTTCTGAATTCAGTCTTAAATGAAAATTACTGATTGGAATCAATCAAAAATGTTAATTTTATGTTTTTTTTTTTATTTCAGGAGATTTTACATAGAGCTTTAGAAAAAATACAAGAAATGGATGTTGCAGATGGAATTATAATGTCGTTAAAAGAAATAGATCTGAATAGTGAAGATAAATGTAAACTTTTCTATGAATTTAAATTACCACCGTTTTTGGATCGTCTGAAATATTTTGGGATTACACCAAAAAACAATACTGAAAACTTATAGATACTATTATAATTGACGGCACATTTTGTGTCTGGTACATGAAACAAAATTTTGCAAGTGTTACATTACAGCTATAACTGTAAGATTTGCGTATGTACAATTTCTTAGATAATAATATATGTATATAATAAATCAAATAAAAACATTATATAAATCATCTATAAAAAAATATTTTAAGCTGTTCGCAACTCTATATTAGTAAAGTTACAAGATTATTTAAGTATTATATGTGTAGGTAGGTATGAGTAATATAAAATGTAATATTTATAAATATCATTAAGTCTTCCTGTCTGGTATTAAAAGGATATTAATATTTTATTTTGTAAATAAATAATAAAGCGAGGGCAATGTCTCATTTTACTAATTTAGGCGTGAGATACGCTCAACTGCTCGCATAAAAATACCTATTTTTTACCTAATTATGTACATTCTGTACTGTTTGTTTAATCCTACTCTACTGACACTTTGGGAACTTTTATTCATGAGTTATATCCGATTTTTTATTTTGTATATTAAAAAATAATACAAAATGACGAAAAAGAACCTTTTATATAAGTTACAAATTACAAATTAGAATTAAAAAAAATTACGATAGTTCATTCGGTAATGATATGTACCTATGAACATTGTACATATATTGGAAACTAGCCTTAAGCAAATATGTATGTAATTATCTTACCTATTTGAACAGGAATACAACGTTGCACCTACATGTTTGAATAAATCACTACATGATCGACTGTTCTCATGTTAACATATAGGTACGTACGCGTGTTCAATTATATTACATTACAGTTGGGTATTCTGGGTAAACAGGACTGACTGCAGAAATTCTAGTATTGAAACAAATGATGATTAAACCATGTAGACATATACGCAATAAACTTTTTTGGTTGTACTTTATTTATTTATTTTTATAATTTAATATTGGAATATTATGTGCTTCATCTGAAACATAAAATATATAGTTATGCCCAGTGGTAGTGTAGGAATGGTTGAGGCCCATGACGAAATTGTAATTATTGGTCCTCCTACCTCCAAAAATATGCCCGATTATTAGTTACAGCTATTTACAAAAAGTTTATAGGCGTAGAATAAAGTAAGGAGTTTTGTACACTGAAAATATTTTATCGGTAACGTAGTAATATTTTATACCAACAGTATCAAAAATGACTATATCGTATGTGAAAAGTTTACTTGTCGCACTCAAAAGTCGTGTGGTAATTGTGAAGTGGGCAATTAGCGTCTTTTCGAACCCAAAAGCGTGCGCAAAGATACTACTTTCCCCGCATGAGTAATAAAAAATAAATTTATTATTAAGTATAAAATTTAAATAATTATTTTAATAAGTTATTAATAGTCAGATGAAAAAATTTCATTAACATGTTTATTTATTTACGATGCGTAGGAATGGAAAAAAATAAAAAAATGCATAGATTGATGAAAAAAATTTTGATCCTAGAAATTTTCAACACCCGACATGGTAAAATTTAAAAGAACGTTTACTACAATTCAATATACTGTATATCAGTTTCTATTACGGCGATAGGCCAGATATGAAAAGTAATATAGAAACATAATAAAATTATAGAGAATGTACATGAAATTTTCATATGCAAGAAATTAAATTTAAGAATAGCGTACATTACTTTTTCAGAGTAAATATATTTTAATAGGTACTATGTTAAAATTTACCAGTATGTCATTGTAATTTTTCATTTACTTTATTTTAAATTCTACCGACTTTTCTGTAATTTTTTTTCAGAAGTTGATTCTGTCCTCAGGTTCACAGCATTTTCTGTTAATTTTTATAGGAATACTAGCGGAATCCCGCGGCTTCGCTCGCGTAAAAATAACATATTTTTTTATATTGATATTTATTTATTACCTATAAAAAACGTAAATATCTTCGATTTTAGTTAAAAATTGTAAAAACTAACCTCCTGTCTACCCTCGCCATTAGGAGTTGAATATCGAATTTTTTTATTGCAGATTACTATTTTGCCCGAATTTACCTTTATAAGTAAAGCAGGTATACAGACAAACATATCTCAATCCATCTTCGTCCCCGTTCCATGCTATTCGGGCTTGAATATCGAACTTTCATTTTTAATTGAATATTAATTTGTCCGAATTTACTTTAATATCATCAACAATTATGAAGATAAATATATCAAAATTTTACCCCCTCCCCCATTCCCATAGGGGTTGAATTTTCGTAACTGATATTTGTCTTGTATAGTACCTAATTTTGCCATTTCATTCGGTGAATACAAAAAAATATATTTTTCAAAATTTTCCACCCCCTTAACACCTTAGGGGTTAAATTTTGTGAAACGCTGAAATAATTGTTTCATTATTTATATTGTTTAAGTTTCAATTAAATGCGAACAAAAAAATATTTTCTTATATAAACTTTGACACCCTGTTTTAACCCCGTAGGAGTTGAATTTCGAAAAATCCTTTCTTAGTGGGTGCTTACATGATAAAAGGAAGGCACCTACGAAATTTCACGTTTCTAGATCCAGGGGTTTGGGCTGTGCGTTGACATATGAATGAGTGAGTGAGTGAATGAGTGAGTGAGTGGTTAAGGACAAACTCTTTTATAGATATAGATTAATAGTGTATTAAATTATATACACGTATTAAGGAAAATATCGGATACAATGTTATCTAATCAGAATAGTTTATTGGTATTTATTAAAATTGTTTAATATTTTAATCTATTTAGTGAATGTAAACACTGACAGATATGTTTTATATGCTATTCTCAAGAGTTCGAATAAACAATTTATTTTAACTAAAACCTAGCTTTCAAGAAATGTATCATTCCGATTAATTCACACGTACACACTCAAAATATCCCAAATCAATTTTTAATGTCGAATTTACCACTACTCTAATACATATATATTATGCATGTTCACATTACTCTCTTACATCTGTTTCAACTCAACAACGTAGAAACTTACTCTCCATTTAAAGCTCGTGTGATAAAAATCACATAAGAAACGTAAATACGTGGAAATCTATGCATGAGAAAATTCTCACCGTGCAATAAAACAATAGTGCACACACATAATGCCTCGTGTAAACTGTTCTGTGTCACGGAGCAGTACAATAGGACTGTCTGTCATAGCTGTCATTATGTAAACAGTGTGTGAGGTGTTAACAATGGCTGGATTGGCGGTGATTGTGGTGCTTGGATATCGATGAAAGGTGTTTGTGGTTTTGGTGTAGTGTAGCTGCATGAATGCTAGCTGGTATAATTTTAGGGGAAGGAAAAATGACTCATTTTCTATATAGTTTTATTTTTTAGTGTCAATAGGCATGTGGACTAATTTAAAAAAAACTATTCTATGATGATCTTACGTGTCTCCTATTTCTGCAGAAAATAAAGGTTTAATCGCAGAAATTGACTCTTTTAAAACTAATTTTGAATTTGCCGCCAAAACGCTCACAGGTGACATACGAGGTTTGCGACGTCACACTCCTTGTCAACAATAATCAAACATACAGAGTTAGACAATAATTTAACTATTTTGTGTGTAAAAAATGAATTCCAAAGTATATAAGTTCTTAAATAAGATATGTACCTAATAAGTTTGTAAGAGGAATTGATATTTATCTAAAATAAAAGTCAATCACTTTTGACATTTAGTGGTCCGTGACGTTATTTTGTGTGATTAGTGGTTTCATTTAACACGGTGGATTGCTGTATAATATAAAAGTAAATACATTTTTTAGAATCTTTTTAACCTATTTCATTATTTAAAATAATAATTTCAATGATACTTTATTACTGTCCACATGCCTATTTATTGATTTTTGCTGAAATAAACATGATAAAATAATTATACAAGCCATAGCGTGTGACCCTTGAGGTCCACATAATCAGCTATCCAACATGGTTTGAGTATGAATACTTGAATTTTTGATTATTTATTGTTTTCTCACTATTATGAAAACTATTAGATGCTATTTAATAAAAATATATTTATTATTTTATATTATACGCATTGGACTCAAGTTATTATCTACAAATTAAACACCTAAACCTATCCCGTGAAACACTTTATTCATTAGTGAAAACCGGAATGTTATCCGTTAGTAGTTACTGAAAAAATTGTACACAGACAGACAGACAGACAGACGCGGTGAAGGAATTTATTATATAATATGTATAGATAAGATTCTAAAAGAATTTTTGTTGGATCACTGTTTTCATAACATTAAAGAATATCTGGAGAATAATTTTAAGTAACAAAAGTTTTGTTTATATACTTTTTTTTTCTCTTTCTCTTTGTTAATGAATTAATTAATTTACACTGACTTATTCTATACTATGTATAGGTATGCTAGTGAAAAAGAATAAATTGTTTATTTATTTATTTGATAAAAACAATAAACGTATTTGATATTTCTAAGTATCGATTGGCACAATAATGTCAAAATATCAATAAAAGTAACAAATATCGTTCACAGATTGATTAATTAAAGATTTATGATACTCATGTACTCATGTCCAGTATTATAAAGAACCTAGCAAATTTGCAAGCTTGCAAGCACTCTCAAATGGGGTATCAAACTTATATGACAGTTCCCTTGAAGTTTTTGACAGATAGTTTCGTACATAGGAAGTAAAAGAAAGGTATGTAAAGTATATTTACTAAAGTGTAGTTACTAACCTTGCGTAAAAAATGGTAAAAACCAACTAACTGCGCCTGCAACTATCTGTTAAAAACTCAAAGAGAACTGTCATATAAGTTTGATATCTCATTTGAGATGCTTGCTAGCTTGCAAATTTGCTAGGTCCTTTATAATACCGGACATCAGTTTTTTATACTAGCCACCATTTTGAATTTAATACACAAACATTTTTGAAATATTTAATTAAATGTTTTTTATGAAACATATTTATTATGGAATTTGAAACAAGTATGAGTTCTCAGTATTATGTTTCTTTTAGAGCATTTTACAAATAAACTACTATAAGTAAGTAGTTGGAAAATTCCGTGAAGGATTCTTGTAAAATAATAACTCACAAGTCAGTAGAAACAACATAGAGTAATATGATATATAGTTTTGTTTAGAAGACAGCCAGTTGTCAACACGACATTATTCCACGAAAAGACGACAGTTGTATGAAAGTACGAGTAGTTACAATATGTAGAATGTAGATATAACTCATACTTCACTTGTTTATAGTAATTAAAGTAAGAAACTCATGATCTGGTGAAGAATTAAGTCAATTAATATGAATAGTTTTAGATTTTAAAAATCATCTTAGAATTATTTAGACCAGTTGGCTTTTCTAATAACTTCCTTTTATTTTTGTTTTTTTAATTGACCAATTAGATAATAAGGAAAACACAAAAAACAGCTAATTTGGCATAGCATCAATAGCTACTATAAAAAATATTGATGCTGTAGAATTTTTTTTAAATTAAAGAAAAGGTTTTAACAATGATTGGGTCGGCGATTCGTTAAAATATTTCTCTTAAAATGTCCCTTTTTTAAACATAATTCATTTGTTTACTGGTACAAATAAAGAAAATATAAAAAAATTATGTTTTTAAATAAAATTCTTAATTATTTTATTCTGTATGAATATTTCTTGAAAAAGGACAAATAAAAAACTGCTTTTCTCTGTAATTTTTATTATATGTATAATCGTAAACAGAGACAAATTATTGAAAAAATAAGAACACAAATTACAAAATGGGCTCCCTTATGAAAATAATAATTAGTTGATACTAAAAATCGATAAAATTTATTAATACTAAAAACTTCATTTTTCTACAACCGTGTTAAAAAGTAGGCTTTTTCTTTGATATTTCAGTGCGTAAAGTAGTACTTTTGCGCTCGCTGTGCGACAAAGTTACTTTTTACGCACGGCGAGCGTAAAAGTGTTTCTATAGTAACAGTAACACATACATTTTCATATATTAATTTGGATTTTGTCGGTAGTAGATTTGAAATTACCGATTTTGCAGCATCCGATATTTCTGACGGCTTGCAATTTTCATTATCACTTTCCATATTATCCATATTATTATAAAATTACAATAATAAAATCACAGAATAAAATACGTGAGTGAAAATAATCCACAAATAATCTGAATATAAATGTCAAACAATAACAATATTCATTTTTTTTTAAATTTAAGTACTTGATTTAAATTTCAATATTAATAATTAATATGACAAGTTATTATTATTTAATTAAAAAATCATATTACATTATTATTAATATTATAATAAGGTTTTAGAAAAAATATTGTGTGCACCTCGGGTGTAAAGTGCGTTTTTCGCACTCGTGTGATTGTTAATTTCGGCTAATGCCTCGATTAACAAACATTCCCACTCGTGCGAAAAACAGCCACTTTACGCCCTAGATACACAAATATCTATTCTGTATCACACTGGAATCTCAAGATAACAAGTGAAAACTTTTTTTGGAACTATAGCTCTACCACGAAGAATATCCGGATTTATGTTCATAAACTTTTCGTTCTTGATCAACTGTTAATGTATGGCCTGCTAGTCCTAAATCATCCTGTACATATTAAAACTAAATATGAATTCTAATTTGTAGAAATAATTACCTAAAGCTTATTGATTTCGATTTCAATCTATCAACACGTCAATATTAATATAAGATCACATAAATACACGTTTACATTCCGTATATGTGTTCATATATATGTACATACTCGTATGTATGTATATATGTTGTATCTAATTTAAATCCAACGGTTCAGTAAACGTGTCTGTATCTGTAATAAGATCAATCAAGCTGTTAATTAATAGGAAAGAGTTTCTGTACACTGTTTAGCTTTATTTGCATACGCTATCAGTTTTGGTATAATGCGCCAGTATTATTAATTAATAACGTTAAGGAATATGTAAAGAGAATTAATTAATATTCAAATAATATACGTCATATTATCTTGCAGTGTAAATTTGATTCTCCAGTTTCATATCACTGTTTGGTTCTCAGAAATTCAATTGCGAAACATGAAATGTTATAGATATGATGTAACTAAATCTACGAGTATTTATGCAGTAAATGTCAATTATATTGAATGTATACGTATATATAATTTGATATTTCTTATAATTATCAAGTTATTAGTACGGAACAATTTTATGAAAAGCTATGTTTAAGTTATAGGAATTTTGTATTTGAAAAATAAGTAGGTACTATCTGTTAATATTTTGTAATCATAAAGTAACAAATATTGGAGGGTATATATACTTTTTTTCTTCTTTTACTATGGCACACATATGCCCATTTGAACCGTATTAGTTTAGTTTGACTTAAACAACGATTTTTGTTGCACCATTCTTCACAGTTTCTTAAGTCTAAAATGTCGACTGGATCTAATCTTTTTCTGACAGCTCTTCGTATTTTTTTTGTTGAGTATTATGTATGTTTGTGTGTATGTATTGTATTGTTATTTTATTTTAGATACATGGAGGACGTTGCTAATGGGCCGATCATCGCAGGATAAGAGTGGCCATATTGACAGGATGAGAGAATTGCTTGACTATATGGATGCGGAGAGACATATAATCGTCTTTAGGTTCGTACGAGTATGTTAGTTTCGCCATTAAGTTAATATACCTACAAGATATGAAGTTTTTTTGCTGTATTTTTCATAGAACGTATTGAAATAGCTTAAATATTTTCACATTTATATCTACAGTCGATATCGGTTATAACGACATCAAGGGGATCAGTCGAGTCATATTAGGTCGTTAAAGCCAATAGTCGTAAAGATCGGTAAAAAGGTAACTATATGGGATTCAGTCGGACTTTTATCTTGAGTTGTTAAAACCCATATGTTCTCTTTACCGATGTCATTTTACCGGTTTCGACTGTATATCTAAAAAGGATTCAGGTACTGTAATACACACCGAGGGCTGATTTAATCCATTATTGCCACACCTATTAGAATTGAAGTACTTTAAAGACATTTTTAACATAAAATTAAACAAACATTTTGTTTGTTTGTTCATACATAGTTTGATTACGTAGCCATGTATCTATAATAGAGAATTAATTATCTACTGTAATTAAAGTTGTCTTCCAAACTCAATATTTTACATAGTGTGTTTTTTAGATTTTTTGTGAGTTGATTATAAAAATATAGAATTTAATGAATACGAGTTTAACATTTAAACTTATATTATTAAATAATGTGCAGATATTATTAAAGTGACTGATTGTGAGACGATTCCAAAACTATAAACAATAGTAAGTAAATTAAAAGTCTTGTTTGATACAGGCACAGTGAATAGACGACATTGGATATGACATAAAATAGCATCCCTATTCATATTTACAGAGAATTATTACAGATGTTACAAACGGTCATACATTATGCGTGTAGTGTTTGCAAAAGCGTCCCACGATACTAAATCTGTCACTTTTATTGCTGCCCAGTTGTACTCGACGGAAACATAGTAATGATTGATGTGTAAACAAAAATAGTATGGAAAACAATCAATATTCACAACTTTAAAGCATCTCAACACAAAGGTGCTTTACTTCGCTGACTCTAGGGATCCATAAGCTACATATGTATGAATGTCTGAAGCTGAGTTCAATGTAAAGTTACTTGTACAAGAACTCTTAGATAAAAAATCCCGTATTGACCTAGCGTTACATTTGTATAACTTATTGACAGCGTCATAGTTTATTGAGTATTATTGAACCCTATACACTGTTACCAGGGAATTTGACGTTAAGATTCACGATTCATACCGTCAAATCACCATCAATGCAGACTATAGTTGATTATTAAAATACTCTAAAAAAAATAAAAAATTAATTAATTCAGATCAATACGGGTAAACATTTTTTTAATTTGTGAGGGTGCATGTAGAAAATCTATACAGGGTATCCAAGATGCAATGCATGGGGATATCCTAAACGGTAAGAGATACAGAAGTGGTTAAATGAGATGAATTATTTGTAAGAAAGGAGTGAGTATTACAACATCAAAAAATATTAATAATTTTATGTAGTTTAGGCGGTATACCCAAAAAAGTGAAAATTCGGATTTTTTTAAAATGGCTATA
This sequence comes from Sialis lutaria, assembly GCA_949319165.1. Taxonomy (NCBI): domain Eukaryota; kingdom Metazoa; phylum Arthropoda; class Insecta; order Megaloptera; family Sialidae; genus Sialis; species Sialis lutaria. The sequence goes on from OX439236.1 coordinate 5,493,064, forward strand.
ACTTTTTTGGCAAAGTAGATAGGTACTATTTGTTTGGGGTTTCTTAAAACACTTTTTTGAGTAGAATTGTTTGGTGTATTTAGAATTTTTATATCACTTTTAGTTTCCGAGTTACAAGCCCTAACTTTAGTTTTTCTTATGGGCCGCCAAGTTGGCTATATCATATTTGAACGTGTTTTTTACTCTACTTTACAACGATATATCACATGACATACTTATTATAGAAAATAAGTCGAAGTACTAAATATGGGAGATATTTATAAAGTATTTTATTACAAACATTTAAGTAAGCCATGAAAAACAAAAATTGTTAAACAAAAATCGCACTAACAACAATGAAAATAACAAATGCATATTTAAAAACAATAAACTATTACAAAAAAAAGGTTTTTACTTTTTTTTAATAATAAGAATGACATGTGACATATCATTGTAAAGTAGAGTAAAAAACACATTCGAATATGATATAGCCAACTTGGCGGCCCATAAGAAAAACTAAAGTTAGGGCTTGTAACTCGGAAACTAAAAGTGATATAAAAATTGTAAATACACCAAACAATTCTACTCAAAAAAGTGTTTTAAGAAACCCCAAACAAAAAGTACCTATCTACTTTGCCAAAAAAGTTATAGTCATGTAAAGAAATTCCGAATTTTCAGTTTTTGGGGTATACCGCCTGAACCACATAAAATTATTAATATTTTTTGATGTTGTAATACTCACCCCTTTCTTACAAATAATTCATATCATTTAACCACATCTGTATCTCTTACCGTTTAGGATATCCCCATGCATTGCACGCTTATCTTAATTATTATTAACATAAAAACTACTGATTTTGTGCTCCTTAAGATCTCAGAAGTGTTATATGGTATTCATAATCATGCGTTGGACAGCGAATAAATTAAAAATGAAGCACATACAAATACAAACTACTAACCCATATTCTATCTTAAACAAATTTGTAGAGATTAAATAGCTATACATTGTATACATATTTATATATAAAAGTTCTTGAGACTATCCTTAAATATATTACTATGCAGACATTTTTTAAATAATGTGTTAAACTTTTTTAACACACATTGTTTCAGTAACGACATAAACGACATGAAATATGTTTTCAGATTTTTATAGTACTAACATTTATTATGGTTTGTTTAAATGTGCGTAATGAATATGGTACATATGTTAACACAGTGCGACTACCCAGCACTCAACCAATTTCTTTTTATTTATGACTTATCGTAGAATATTCAACCAGTAAATTCAATATTTAAAACACCGGACAGTCAATGTTAGGAAGTGCCTTGAGGTAGTCAAGACGGATAATATTCACGTGACCCATGAAATAAAGGTTCAACCCCTGGGAATAAATATAGTAAATCTTCGTTATAACGCTCATGTCCCATCCTATATTATCCTATATAAACTACTGAAGATACCGCCAATAGATTGGGCACCTTTCACGCTTTGAATTTTGTATAGATTTTTATATAAAATCGATTAGGGCTTCGTATGCAACGAATCGACTTATTTCAAATAAAAATAATTGTAAAGTATATAAAAAAAATATTGCGTGCGGATAGATACCTACAAATAACCCTTTGTAGTCCAAGATCTTAAAAATTAAAATTATGTTGATAATGAGACATGTAAAAAATTACGTATTTTTCAGAAATTTAAAAATATTTATTATTAATTATCTATTTGACTTTTTGGGAGTGACATTACAGTAGAGCTGGGCGCGTGAGTAAATTTTGCTCACGATCACGAACGCTCACGAGCAATTTTTTTTTAGTCACGCCCGCTCACTCACGGTCTCAGAAATAAAAATCACGATCACGCACGCTCACGAATTGTATTTTTTTACTCACGCCCGATCACGCACGGCGGGTCACGGTCGTGACACGATTTAATAATATGAAATAAATAAAATTTTTAATTAATTTTTTTTTCGTGCAATATAATATGTGTATACTTTATATTTGTATTATTTCTTTTAAACTACATTTTTAGTGCATATAATAACAAAAAAATGGATAAAATGGAAATAAAACATAGTATGTAATAGTAACAACCAATACATTTTAAAATCTGGGGGATTATTAACGTGTCGACAGAGGGATTTTAAATTTATTTCAAGTTGGCAACGCTGACTATTGAATTTTACAGTGCTTCTTCTTTGAAATTCTTATTGTAGTCAATTGTAGCTTTTCGTATTAACAATTAAATATGTGAAACGAATCCAAACGTATCATTCTCAAAATATGCATAGTCACGACTCACGGACTCACGCACGACAAAAATTTACTCACGCACGGTCACGCACGATTGTTTTATTGTTACTCACGATCACGCACGCTCACGATCCAATATTTGAAAATCGCTCACGCTCACGCGGGTCACGGCCGTGACCCGGCGTGACCCGAAGAAATCACGGCCCGCGCCCAGCTCTACATTACAGTGAGTTAATCATAAAAAAACACTTATGTTTATTATGGCAGGACTTGAAACAATTATTTTGTTTGTTGTAGCATAATGCTACACCGCATTTTTTGCAAATTGTACAACGTATTCATTTTTCTACCCAAATCGGCCAGTAGCCGATGTGGTCCTGCCTTAGGTACTGCCAATAGTAGTTATGTAAGTTAATAGGTTATGCCATCTGTGAATTTTACTTGATACTACGTTATTCAGTGGTATGTTACAGAAGTGTTACACATATTTGAATGAACTAAATATATTTAGTACGTATATTAGCGGGATTATTGAGGTTTGTTACAGAAATGTCACATGAGGCTAAAAAGGGTTAAATACTTTTACAAATTATGGAAAGTGGAAGTGGTTTTATTGCGGAATTTTTTTTTTTATATTATAATTTCAATAAAGTCATTTTATTTAGAATTAATAAAAACTATTGTACTATTTAAAAAACACTTAAACAACTGCATATAGCAAAACCCTTGATGCTTTATACAGGAAATTAATTCTTAAACATGTAACTTTATATTCTATTTAACCATTTTTGCGCATCAAAATCTCATTATTTTCCTTTACATTAAGTTTAAATCTACTCGTTTTCATCTAAAATTAGCGTAATGTTAATAGTAAATTAACATCGTTTGCAGAGATAAATAAGTACTTAGTAACGTCTTATAGGAACCCTTGTTGAAGATATTACGGTTAAAACATCATCAAGCATATTTTAATATTTTGTACATAACTTACATGAAAGCGACATTATTTATACATACATACGTTATACTTTCATATACATAGATATAATACCTACAAAAAAATTATAAACGAAGTTATTTTATTTTTATTAACAATTTAAAAAAAAATTTTAATACAATTCTCACTATATTTTGCAAAATACCTGATAATTTATGAATAACCGACGCTTTTCAAATAATATATAATATAATATAAAATATATATCTATACATTAAACATCAGTAAGGGAAAGAGTTAATTATTATTATATAACTTTTTTTCATAATTTTGTAGTAATACAGATACCATAGAATCTTTATTATACCTACTATTAATAATTATGCGATGTAATAGTCGAATCAATTAACTATAATGAATTTTTAGAAGAAACAAAATATACTAGATACACATTTTTTCTTTCACCAATAAATAATTATTTATTGGTGACGCAACCTTTATATAGAATATAAATTTATTACTTTTCATGTTACTACTTGCAAGGCATAAAACTTGTTAAAATTTGTGTAATGGTTTGATATTAATCAGTACAGTTTTAGAATTAAAACAGTAGAGTTTGAAAACTTGAACAATAACATATTCTTAATTTTTAATTTATTCGCGTTTAAGTATAGAATATAAAATTATTTTCTAATAATCACACCGCCGTGGTATATACTATTATAGTTATAAATACATATTATAACGGGTGAAATTAAAGTTATGTTTATTTATGTGTGTTAAACTGTGTTTCAATTTCCGATCCTACAGTGCAGACGAGAATTATGTATCATCAAATCGTGAGTACTACTTTTAAGTACTATAAATTTAAGGTACCATTCCCCTCAAAGAACAGTTCACTGCCCTTGCGGGATATATTACTTAAACCACCTGTCTCTTATATTTATAATGATAAAACTAAATAACCTTTAAAATGTTGATAAAACATTGCTTAAATTCTATTTTAGTAGCTAATAGCATTATTAATCGTTACAGAACATTGGCGTGGTAAAATTAACAACTCATAAATCCATTGTACGCGACAAGAGTGGCATATAGTAGATCCTCTTTAGTACACGTACTACAGTTTAGATGAAATATAAAGTAAATATAGTTATAAAATGTAAAGACGAGATTGAAGTAGCGATAAGAAGTGGTTAGTTGAAGCAAATATTGTTTCTCGAAAATCAATATGGATAATAGACGTATTTGAATTTAATTACTAAACCGAAACTGATAATTACTATATAATTTTGATGCATTCGCAGTAGTATGTTATAACATATATTATATAACGGATGTGAGTATTACTACACTAAAAAAAATATTAATATTAACAATTCTTTGTAATTTATTTAAATGGCTACAACTAAAAAATAGATAGGTACTTTTACCTTTAGTTTGCAGTTACTCTAGTTTACAACGATATGCCACTTATTGTTAGGCCCGGTTTCTCAATATGAGTTTAAACTTCAGATTATTTCATCTTCATCCTAGGTTTAAACTGAACATAATGTCCAGTTTAAACCTCACTCAATTTCTCAATATAAGTTTAAATGGTGGATTTTTGTTATGTCAAACTAAAAATTAGCCTCAAATTATTAAATTAAATTTATTAAAAATGAGTTAATTCAGTAAAAGAGAACAGGGTACATTACTAGAATTAATAAAAGAATATAGTGTTACTATAGAATGTAAAATAAGTTGGATAATAAGTTAATATTTGGGCTAGAAAAATAAATTATTTCATCTGTCAGTTAAAAGTTAATCTTAAGATTAATTATAATTTTTAACTGGACATTGAGAAACAAATGTATAGTTTAATCTTAAGTTTAACTGGGACATGTGGTTTAAACTCATATTGAGAAACCAGGCCTAATACTTATTTTAGAAAAAAAAATAAATATTTGAAAGCAGTTAACAAATACTACTAATTACAAAAATAAATGTTCCTACCTTTTTTCGAAAATAAGTACAAGTTACATTTACATTTTTTACATAAAATACAGTAAAAAACACGTTCAAATCTACCATGGAGAAAGCGATATATGCTTGTGACTCGCTAGCTGCTCAGCAAAAATGTTTTTTAAGACATAAAGAAACTTGTGTTCTAAAAGCTATTTTTATTGAAATAAAGTTAATAGCTGCATTACAAATACTTATTGAGTACAAAAATTATTTTTTGCCATCTTTTTATATTTGCATGCTAGATTGATATGTGTATAATGACAAGTTTAACTAAATAAAGTTAGCAGACGTTTAATTTCACCTGTTTGGTAACTTCTTCATTAAATTTCACATACGGTAGTTATTGGTGCACCTAAGTGATCATTTAAAGTTACCTGTAGTTAAACTTTGATAGTTAACTGAATTTCATTGTTTATATTGTTGTTATATGAGCATTTAAACAGTAAACCTAAAATGTAGAATAATTTTCATTAATTTTCTGAAAAGTACTTCACTAATCAAGAACTCTCGTACTAAAATTAACAAAATTATATAGAAAATTGACTGGTAGGGATTTAATTTATAAAAAAAAAAAATTTTCATGTAAAACTAATTTCATAATTAAGATCTAAAATTTGAAAGCTTTATACTTTCATTTTTATCTACATAAATGAATGATACTTTTGATATATATTTTTTTAATTTAATACAAAATTATAATGCATACCTGCAGTGACCTATTTACAGTATAAATGTACTCCAAGTGATGAGGAAATAAGATAAAATGTTAAAATAGAAAGAAAATGCTTTTCATACAAATTAATGATTGCGATAAAAAAATCTGTATACATATATTTTTCAAATTCAAGTAACAATATTGTGCTAAAAATAAATCTCTTCAAAGTAAACAAACTTTATTTACAAAAAAATATATTTACGTGTTTATATTTTTGATAATATCGCGAGATGAATAAAAGTTTGATTGTAATGGATACATTAAATGTAAAATAAAGTGTACCATAATTGAAATTCTACACGCGTAAGTACCAAAATAGGTATTTGAAATTATATTGAAGTAATAAAACATGAATTGATAATTTAATATAAATTTTATAATGTATATATACTTACATATGTGTATATCTATATATATGTATTATGTAAACTAGATTTTAGTTTTATTTCAATATATTATGACTATTGAAGTGTGATATTAAATTTAACTATCCATTAAATTTTTAATTTATAAACCTGGAACTTTGCACTCTGATTTGTAATAAATTCTTTACATTTTGCTACAGGCTGTTTTTTAATTGTAATTTATTATAGAGGAGTTATTATGAAATGGTGGTCGGTAAGTTAGAGTGGTTAAATTATTGACTGTTCCAGAGTCTCTAATAATAATAGACGAAATCTAAAGCATAACATATGTATCTAATATTAAACACCCCAAGCAGGATTTGCTTGATGGTGTGTTCTCTCTCGGTCTAAAACTTTTAAAGCATTATTTCTTAAATTTCTTCAGCAAACCAATTAGATGTTCACATTTTCAGAAAGTGTACATTGCAGTATTAATATATACATACTTTATTAGTTTAATATTGATTGGTTTTGATTTTCTGTTATACAAATATAAACAAAGTTTGTTATACCGTATTTTGCAAATCAGTTTAAAGAAAAACATAATTTCGGATAATTTTATAGTTCCAATCAAGAGGTAGTGGCGTATTTTTTTTTAAATTTGCAGCACCAATTTGACATTTGTTTTATTATTGTCTAGTTTATTATAAATAAACTATTATTATTATCTTTGCATTCTACGTTGCATCTTTAATCAAGTTTACATTTTTAAAACATAAAAATATAAGTATATGTACAATAATGTATTCTGTAACCAATACTATGTATCTATAACGATTTACAGGTATTCCAACTTTTATTTTATCTTTAGCACCCTATTTAGTTATATAAAAGTTGACAATTCTATTTATACGTTAAACGAAGTTAATGGGGTGTGAATTTTGTAGCTAAGCAATATTATTTTCAATTGATATTATATACATTACAACATTGTAAACCTCTATAAAACGGAATTACAGAGAAAAATAATACTGAAAAGAATAAAAATAATCGTCATCAAATTTATTTTTATTAACTGAAATAAAAAAAAAATTGTTATAACTCACCTTATTATTTTTATTTGATTTCCATTTCCTGAGAAGGTATATTACGTACAAACTTCAAACTATCCAGTAGGTTTCTTGAAGGTTATTATATTACAGATATAATTACTTAGTTATTTTTAGTAATAATAATATTAATAACAATACATTTTCTTTTTCATATAGGACTTCATAATTGACCTAATATTTCAATAATCAATAATACCAGCCCACATAAACGGACCCCACAAAATATATGTAGTTAATACAACGCAGTAATTTTCACCCATTTCCGCATTTTATTAGTACTCATAAACCAATCGAGATTAAGGGTAAACAACAATAAACAACAGCTGATCATAGAAGATAGATGTTCAGAGTAAAATCAGTACGTGTATTCATATTTAGTGTACATACAACTCTTGTTTTCAATACATACAAACGTTATGTAATACATTCGGTGCTTGTCAAGAGATTACTGTTAGTACGTATTGAAGAGAGCATCACTTAAGTTTGTGTTTCATTCTACAGAAACTGTTACGTTCATTGTGATATAATTGGTTATTGTTAGTATTGAATATTGCGAAATGCTAACGCTTTAAGTGGGTCTTATAATGCATAAGTGATTCGTAGTTTGTGTATTGTTTACCTGCTTTCTTGATGCACCGTACACTGAAAAAAGTGTAGTTATTCAAAGTTGTATAAGCTATTATTGGAAAATTAACATTAAGGCCCGGTTTCTCAATATGAGTTTAAACTTCAGATTAACGTTTATCAGTTAATCTTCACCGTAGATATGAACCTCACTCAATATAAGTTAAAATGGCGGCTTTTATGTCAAACCTTCATGTGTCAAACTAAAAATTAACCTGAAATTATTATATTAAATGTGATAAAAACGAGTTAATTTCAGTTAAAAAGAACAGGGTACATTACTAGAATTAATAAAAGAATATAGTGCTACTATAGAATGTAAAAGAAGTTGGATAATACGAAACATTATTTATTTTTGATTGTTTACAATTTATGTCAACAACCACATTTTGAGTGAGGTTCATATCTAGGGTGAAGATTAACTGATAAACGTAATCTTAAGTTTAAACTCATATTGAGAAACCGGGCCTAAGTAAAGTAGTCTTTGCCTTAAGGTTATACGTCTAGCACTCTGTAAAAAAGAATTGGTTTCGAAAAATTTAGTTTTTAATTTATATTCAGAACACAATCTTTGCTTGTTGGATAACATTTAATGGAATATTTTACTGTGTTAATCATTAAAAAAAATTAATTTAACTTGAAAATTGAAATAGACAGAACGAAATATAGGTACATAATAGTAACATGTACTAATTTGCTGTAATGGGAGTATGGGAGAGCTAGTTTTTCATTATTTTGAATAAATTACATATGAATATATTTGTTTTATAATTTTTATAGTATTTAAATGGGTTGATGTTTCGAATAATTAGTTTTTAAAACGTCTCTAAAAATATAGTCAATTGTGTAGAATTTGAATAAATATAGCACTTTCGGCAATTTCTCTCATTTGTCGTGGTTAAAAATTTTGATTAATATTTTTAATATCCAATTACTCAAAAACCATACGTCCAATATTTTAAATAAAAAATAGTAAAATATATGAGTTATCCATGAATTACATATTTAAATTTTAGACTTTTATCTATATGTTACTGTAAAAGTCCGAACTGAGGTAAATCCTAGAATTTACCGGTAAAACCTAGGTTTTATCAACTGTTAATGGTAAAAGTCCGAACTGGTCTGTGATTATCGTTTATTTCGGACTTTTAACATCATACACTTGGTAAAACCTAGGTTTTACCAAGAGACACGGTAAATGTTGAAAAATAGAGTAGGTATCAAAAATATGTTAAAAAAATATATAGAAAATCACAAATATAAAATTTTGCTAACAAAATATTGGGGCGAATGGGGATTAATCTAGTATAAAATACGGGGATTCAATCTCCGCCTTGGTTAGGGCAATCTATTGGGGCGAAAGGGGATTAATCTAGTATAAAATACGAAAATTCAATCTCCACCTTTGTTAGGTTATAACCAAACCGGAGATTGAATCCCCGTTTTTTTTACTAGATTAATCTCCTTTCGCCCCAATAGATTGCCCTAACCAAGGCGGAGATTGAATCCCCGTATTTTATACTAGATTAATCCCCATTCGCCCCAATATTTTGTTAGCAAAATTTAATATTTGTGATTTTCTATATATTTTTTTAAACATATTTTTGATACCCACTCTATTTTTCAACATTTACCGTGTCTCTTGGTAAAACCTAGGTTTTACCTCAGTTCGGGCTTTTACAGTAACATATACATTGCTCTGATGATCGATTAACCTTGAAACAAATTGATAAATTTTAATTTAGTCAATAGTGTTTTTTCCTTAACTTTAATTTGAAAACAAAACACTATTGACTAATTTAAAATTTATCAAGTTTGTTTCGCAGCGGCATGGCATTTAAAAATACACCAATCACACGTCCGTAACAATAAGAATCTTTGCTTGTTATATAACTAATTTTATTTATTGAAATTTAATTAAATGTAGGTTTCAAATAATCTTATAACTGTGAAGTGGGTGTTGATTAATTCCCGCTAAAGATTAATTTATAACCTTTGAAAGATTTTGCACAATGGCTTCTCTTCTTTTTGCCTTTTACTACAGATTTTAAGGTTGGTATTCTATAACAAGCGTGTGCAAAACCCTGATAAGGTAGTTCTGGTCTGCATTAATATTTTAATTCTTATGCAAATTGAAAAATACCACAGAACAGAAATGTTTCTTTGATAAAACCAGTTAAAATTTTAAATAAATGACCGAACAATTTTGTTAAAAGCATATAATATTTGGTTCACTTGAAATTAAATTTGATTTAAATATTTGTTAGTTGTTACCATATATTTCCAACAAGTAGATTTAATATTACAACATTGTGGCTTGTTTGTATATGATTCGCATTTGGCTAAAATCATTTACATTCTATGAAAAACTGTACTAAAATCGAGTGCGTCGCATTAAGAGGTCAATGTGACGCACACTAGAGTTTCACAATATGATAAACTAGCTGATACCCGCGGCTTCGCTTTTGTGAATTTCGAAAGTAATAACAACTCTCAATACGTAACAGGTGGAGAAATATTATTTTTTTCTTTTGTTTCGCAAATTAACTCTGATTTAAATCACATATTACTTAGAAAATTGTTAAAATTATTGATTATATAATAAATTTAGATTCTACTATTTATTTGTGTGTGTGTTGAGTTCATATTTCTATCGCAAATCAAATATTGATGCATGAAATATGTATGACCAAAAAATTTTGAATTTTAGATTTAGTTAAAAGTATGTTTATTATATAGAAAATGGTGAGAAAAGTTGAAATTTAGATACCGCAGGTCTGTATCTATAAACGTTCTTGATTTATAGCCTCTCAAAGTTTTAGTTTTTTCAAAATTTTGGAAAAAATGACTGTAACTTAAGAACGTGGATTTAATTTTTGTAGATGAATTTGGAATCAGCGTATCAAAATCTATATAATGACATGTACATATAATACTTTAAAAAAAATTATACATATTCTAAATATTCATACTGAAAAAAATTCAATTTATTTCTATATTTTATTTTCTATTTAATCATATTCTTAGGTACGTCACATTCGCCGCTGCTACCCTAATACATTTAACTATAGACTATGTTAGAACAGTCAAACAGAATTAGATTAACTTTTACGTAATATGTATTTCAAAGTATTTAAAACTCATAGAATGTTTAATAAAATTAGTTAATTGAATTCTAATTGATATAAAATATGTATTGTTGCCAGCATATTTTATTTGATATTAATTTAAACTATATTATAAAAAAACGAAATAATGCTGTAAAAAGGTGTATTGAATAGGATTTTAATATTTATTTAATTCATTTTTTTTATTAATCTGACACAATATCCAAATCTAACAGAATGCCTTTAATAATGACATATATTTTAAAATTAATGAAACTAAACATATGATACGATTCGAATAGTTAAAAATGTTCAATCGAAGCGAAAATCGAACCGTCTATACAGAGTAGGTATAGACGGTTCCGAAACACACCCGAAGTTGAAAGCAGGTTATTAATAATTTTATTTGAAAATTATTTCTTGAACACAATGGTTATATTTATATAAGCAGTATCTATAACCTTCATTAGAAAAATAAAATAAAATTTAATATGGTGGAGGTGCTGGGTAGTAAAATATTTTTAATGTTTGTTAGAGAGTTTTGTAAATTATTTAAGTGTATTTGTTTTATTGTTTACAGTCCACTGAAGTGACATATTGAGTGTTCTTGTGAGGTCCGTTCATATCGGTTTCGCATATGTTTTATGTTAAGACCGTAATGACTGACCCTAGTTTACCATTAATATTTATGGCTTATTGTGTGAATATACTTTGCAAGTTGAAAAAGGGAAACATCTCAAGAGCAGTTCATATGTCATTAGTTTACTTAAATTATTGGTTTTTGTAAATAGTTTAAAATAGATCTCAAAGTATATGTGTGTGCTTGTGTGTGTGTGTGTGTGTGTGTGTGTGTGTGTGTGTGTGTGTGTGTGTGTGTGTGTGTGTGTGTGTGTGTGTGTGTGTGTGTGTGTGTGTGTGTGTGTGTGTGTGTGTGTGTGTGTGTGTGTGTGTGTGTGTGGTATATAATATTGAACAGCCCCTAAAAGAGGGGCTGAGTGGAAGTGCAATATTGCATCATTGTGTATTGAGCAGAGTGAAAGAGGACATTACAAAATCTTAATGTGTAGCAAATCAAATAGGTAATGTCTTCATGTGTAGCAAATCAAACAAAGTATCGTAGCCAAACAAATACATTCTCAATTAACAATCATTGTATATAATCTTCGTGTGTGTAATTATCATGTGTAGCAAATCAAATAAAGTCTTGTAGCAAAACAAATTGTGTGTGTAGCCAAACAAATGTATTATCAATCTTGGTGTATGTGAACAAATGTGTTGATGTACAGTCGTGTGTTGTAAATAAACAATAAATAGTAGCAAAACAAATCAACAAAAAAAATTGTATATTATTTGATATCACCACATCATAGGTCCCAGTTCCCGTTTATTTATTTTACAATGTTTTAGTTATTATTTTAAATTAAAACAGTATTGAGCTCTACAATGAGTTTAAGGAAGTTTTTATACATGAAAATTGTATCCAAAATTCATGTTTAAATAAAAAATAAAAAAATGCCACTGAAAATGTATTGATGCAGCAATATTTAGTGATAGAAAACAATATATCAACACAAATAAAGTCAAATCGGATTCAGAAATAAATGAAAAATGGGTTTCCGTCAGCTTAATTTTGACTTCTTCTTATCTCTACTACACATAAAAAGTATAAAACGTGCTTCATAATGATCCTATAACGATAGTTAATCCGTCATTTACCGTTTATACAACACCGTGTAAGAGTTTCGTCGTTTCCCGAACTCTGCGAGCGCAGGGCGCGGCGTGTCTCTCCGCCACCTATCGGCGCAGTCGGCAACTGCTATCGGCCCGACCTAGCACACGCGATCAGACTTAGTCTGTCGCCGCGAAACGCAGCAAAAATATTCCGAGCGCGCCGTAAAAAAGTTATTGTCATAAATGTGTGTTTGTTAGTTTTGTGCATACGTTTATTTTTTTCCGCGTATTTTTTTTAATTTTTAGTTAAGTGATGTTTGATTTTTGAATACAGTGTTTTTGAGAGTAAGGCTTACTTTTTAATTGTTGTGCTTTAGATGTTTATGAAAGTGTCATTTGGATTTTTTCTCTCGCTGAATATTTAAATTTTTGGAATTGGTATGATAATTGAATTAAAGTTTCATGAATTATTAATGACGTTGATATAATCTTTTATCGTATGAATTTATAATTTAATCGATATTGGAGATTTTAAATTAGGAAAAGTTTTTGAATTGGTTTTAGTTTGATTTTATTGTTGTTAGGATATTATTTTTTTTAATTTATTTTAAACTATTCATTTTTATATGTGAAATATTTAATATTTATTTACATATGCTATTCGATTTATTGTTTTAAAAGCTAGAACTATAGAAACTAAGTACCTATCTTATTTTTTATATGTAATAGTATGTAATTTAAAATTTTATTTTAAAATTATTTTTTTCAGGTATGAACATTTTATTTCCAAATGTTGTTTGTATTTATGTATTTACATACATATTATACAAATAAAAATTATAATTAGAGAATTTTTTTAAAAGTTTGTTTAAAATAAAATAATAATAACACATATATTTATTGGTTAATAATTTATTTTATTCAATAGTTATATTAGTAATTAAACTATATAAAAACTTTAATATTATTTTGCTGTTTGAAAGAATAGAACTCATAAATCACTATAAATATTTTTAATTAGAATATGAAATCGTTATTTTTATGCTGTCGACAAAATAATAATAAACAATATTTATAACAACCAGTTACAACCAACCATTCTTTCTTTTGTGCGATCATTCGTCTCAATTTAAAAACAAACGAATTTCATCTATATTATATTTAAAAAACATTTAACACCTAAATATAAACGTGTATACTTTCCAGTTAAATGATTAACAAGTTAAAAATACACATTTACATATTAGAATAAACACTATAATATTCATTGTTTTAATTCACCCTTTGACGTTAAAATAACATATGTTTATCTAACCAAATATAAATTACTATATTTAAACAAGGGAAGGGTGTAAATCGGCCATTAATAAAAATTATAAATTGTTATGTTATTATTAATCGATTGAAATAATTAATGATGGTAAATAATTTTGTTTATTCATATGGAATTATTTTTATTACTATTATTAAAGTACTTTATGAATTTGCAATTAGCACATTAAAATCATGTCTCTATGTATATTTACGTAAAGGGTTATATTGAATTAATTAACTATTTATAAATATGCATAATTAATCAATATTTATTTATATATTATTCAGTATTGTATATATAAATATATCTTTATATACAAATAAATGTATGAATTATTTAGAAATTAATCTTATAATTCCTGCTTTATTATCTAATCAAACTATCTAAACAACTAGTATTTTAAATAAAGCGAGTATTCCAAATAACTTTTCCAGCATGAAAATTTCAGTAACTATAAGAGATACATCATCATAATCAAATTCAGTCGTATGTATTCTAATTTTGGACATAAGCCCCATAATCTTCGCTACTATCCTCGGTCTCTAGTTGTTTTAGACCAGTGGTTCCCAAAGTGGTCCCTACGGACCCCAAGGGGTCCCTGGCATCGTTCAGGGGGTCCGTGGAAAATTAAAATCGATTTGGGGGTCCCTGAACAACATCAGGGGGTCCGCGCACATTTTTATTAATATGGAAGTTAAAATAAATAACAATGAATAAATTATTAGCGATTTTTACGTCCTAAGTAAAATATAAATATAGACAGGTGCATAAAATACAAGTAATAACAGGCATCGCGGTGAGTCGAGTTTGAGATTTAAAAATTGTTGATTGTTGTAACGGTTTGTGGGAGTGGCTTATGTTTGAAATAAAATGTTCTGAACAAGTAATAATCCGTATACATTCTTCTTAATAGTTGTTCTGTCTTATGCGTGATATGAAGTGCATACAACAAATTTTTCTAGTCTTACTTCACCATTTACCATTCAAGACATCAAAGTTAAATTTTTAATTTTTCTATTATCATTTATGTAGTTTTTCACCCAGAGTCCGTGAGAAAGTTTTGACTATGAAAGAGGGTCCGTGGGCAACTTTTGACTATGAAAAGGGGTCCGTTGGCCAAAAGAGTTTGGGAACCACTGTTCTAGACCATTGAGTACCGGCTACTTTATTGATATCGTCTCACAATCGTGTTCGCGGTCTTCCATGATCCCTTTTTCCAGTTCTGGGTCTTCATTCCAATTCCCTTCGGTTCCAATTTCCGTCTTTGCTTCACATCATGTTGTTATCAATTGGTTAAATGAGACGAATATTACTATTTCGAAAAATTCGAAAAAAAAATTTTTAAATGATTTTATATTTTCAAAAGTAGATAGGTCCTTTTTGTTTGGGATTTTTTAGGGCACAATTGGTGCTTTTTATATTTATATTTATATCGCTTTTCATTTTTGAGTAACTTAAGTTTTATTTTTTCATATGATCTTTTACTTTATAGTTTACTTTACAACGATATGTCAGGTAATAGTTCTTTTCGAACATAAGTAGAAGAACTAAATAATAGTGATAATTATAAAGTATTTTATTACTAACTTTCATGTTGAGTATGAAAAAAAAAGTTAACTAAAAGTCATATTAGTGAATATTTATAAATAATAAAATATTACATAATAATATACTTATTGTTAGGTACTTTCTTTCGAAGTAGAAGAATTAATACATAGATACAAGTGATATATCATTTAAAATAAGAAATCAGATATGCCATGGTCAACTTTGTACTCCATATGAAAAATTATGCTTACGGTTTTTAAATGGAAAATTAAAAGTGATATAAAAAGTCTTAAAACATAAATCAATTCAATACAAAAAAGTGCAATTAGAAATCACAAAAAGTACCTATCTACTTTGACAAACAAGTTATAGCCATAGGTATAAAGAAATTCGGATTTTTTTATGTAGGGCTTAAACCACATATATGTATGATATTTTCTTTTAAATTAATCGTTTTAACCATTTAGATACCCATGCTAGAAAATTAACCTGCAACATCCGGTTTATGTATGTTAAAACTAAGATATTGTTATGGAGTTAATCATTTCGGTATCTGAACAATGTCATCCCAATACATATTTATAACTTAAAAGAGAACAAATTAATCAAAACTTGTCTAATCGAATATAAAATAAATGAAACGTAACGTTCAGTTTCCATTTTTGACTGAAAAGCTATTTATTACCTTTGACATTAAATTATTTTTATACGTGTTAAAAAAATTCGCAACTAAAAGCAAAACATAAATCGAAAAACACGTTTTAGTATTGTATCAATAAATTGATTTTTATTAAATCATTGTCAAACATTTTCGGCATCTTAATCTTTCGAAAGATGCATCATAGTTTTGAAACTAAAAAATAAGTCAGATATGTTGACTTTTAGTACACAGTTTGAAAGAGCTCTCTGCTATGATCAAGATTAATCGAGACGTTTCAAGGTTTTGATTTATGTCGTAACATTTTAACATACTCTACTTCTTTTTCTAACTCCCTTGAGTAACATTCAAAAAGAACATGAGTGCATGTAGTGAATTACAATACCGGACCAAAAAATATAATACCGGTATAACGGTATTCTTTATAGTCAAACCGGTATTTAACTTAAAAAAATCAGTCAATTTTTTTATTTATACTTTCCAAGATAATATTAAATGGAATATGAATATAAAGTAATTTGATAGTATTTTATAATTTAACAAATAAAAAATAATAACAGAGATTAGTACTGTAAAATAATAAGGTATAATCGCCAAGTAACGTGCCTTTTATTAAAATCAAATATATTTTCCATATTCTTATAAGTATGTATATCAAAAATAAAAAGGCAGTATAATATTAACGAGCTGTACCTTTATTTGAAACTGTTATCAAACTTAACAATCAGTTAGATTATACTTTGTAAGCTAAGCTTACAAGGGGAGGCCGCATCTAACGAAACTGAGATTTCAGCCAGCTTTGGAGAGGTGAATCTAGATCAAAAATAAGGAGACACGTGTTCGAGAACTTGTGCCAGCGGCCTTTATAAATAAAGATATTAAAATTTTAAAAATTGATATATTTCCATAAGCTCTTATATACCGTAATAAGCATTGACCGTGCATGTAGAGCACCGGCTCATGATCCAATGAACACGGGTTCGAATCCGTACGTTATTTTTATTTTCAATTTTTTTTACTTTTTATTTTTTTTATATATAGATTACCACTACCTACTATTTATACATTAAGATTTTGATTTCGTCGTGTTATCAGCCGATAACACGACCAAATCGACGTGGTTTACACCCATAAACCAAGATTCATATCAGAATTATTTTAACTTTTAAATTTTAATTTATATAAACGTAGTTTCAATGAAAATAACATCATAAATAAACTATCTAAAACTTTACATGTGTGCATTTCATTAAAAAAAACAACATATATTATCGTTATGTTTACCTCAAAATCTTAATGTATAAATAGTAGGTAGTGGTAATATATAAATAAAAAAATTAAAAAGTAAAAAAAAAATGAAAATGAAAATAAAAATAAAAATTATTCTGCCGGCGTTCTATATGCACGACCACTGAACGTTTGTGAACCTCAATGCTTATTACGATATATAAGAGCTTATGGAAATATACCAATTTTTAAAATTTTAATATCTTTATTAATAAGGGCCGCTGGCACAAGTTATCGAACACGTGTCTCCTATTTTTTGGTCTAGATTCACCTCTCCAAAGCTGGCTGAAATCTCAGTTTCGTTAGATGCGGCCTCGCCTTGTTAGATAAAAACAATTCATATTCCTAAAATATACTTCTGATCAGGTTTAAAAGTATTAAATTGAAAATCAATCCTCAAGGCAGGTAGAGCATATACCTACAATAAATGTTACAAACGATTAAACTGTATCAGTCATAACCTCATAACAATGGTTCCTAATATCGTTCCTGTGACGATATTAAGCTACAATTGAGGGACGATATTAGAAATTTTCTAGGTATAACCTCCAAATTTATTGCATCGTCATTCATAAGAAATAACGAAAGATATATTGAGATTTTATGTTAACTCTAATGTATTGGCTGGTGATAAATTCCAGGTAGCACCGCGTTTTGTGTTGTCTTCATGTGACTTTGTATAAGTATACATATCTACGTAATTTAATTGTAATCAAAAGATATTTCATGAAAAAACTAACATCTAGATTTAAGCCGTCACTTTCAAAATTAATAAAATGGCCGAGAACGTTAAATATTTTAAATTCCAGAAATTGATTTGATGTAGTACTGGTTATTTTCAGACAGACAAGGGGGCAAAATAGGATCAGTACCATCATCAAAACATTTGTTGTTAAATTGAAATTAATTTATATTTATTTATTTAAAATAAAAAATGTACCTAATATGTGCCCATTTAGAATCAAAATTTTAACTTTAAAATTAAATTTATAATTAGTAAGGTACGCATTATTATTTACAATTAAATGAATTGAACAATAAGGTAGCTTACGTACATGTTACAAACCACTAATTTATATGAAACCGCTTCTGCTTGATAAAATATATTCTCAAACAAACGTCATATCGTAAATTTAGGAGTTAGTTTGGGTCATTGACTTAGAAAACCGTTTTATATATATTAGTATAATATTTATTCATGTATTTACAGTTGAATAATACGAATACCAATTCGAATCAAGGTGTAGGTATGTATAACTAATTAAAATATTATACATAATTCTGAATTAATATGATAAATAATTTTCAGTTGTTAATTAGATTTTAAATAGATAATTAATTGTTGTCAAATGATATTCATCCTCGCATATTATAAAACACAACGTTCATGTCTGTCTGTCTGTCTGTTAGTTCACTTATCACTCGAGCACCATATCCGATTTGCGTGTTTTTTTTATTCTTAGATACGTTTTTTGCCTTGGTTTAAGTATATATTCTGTAACGTTAGGTAACGCAAGAAATAAGCAGTGACAGTAATAGTAAAATCAATGCGGGAAAAAGTTTGCCGCCAGCGCGCTTTTTTGAAATCGCTGCCTAAACCATTAAATATTGAACAATATAATGTAGCAAAAAATGTGTAAAATTTTCAAAAATTCTTAACAATAATTCCGTGGTCCCCGCGAGCGAAGTCGCGGACATAGCTAGTTGTCGATATTTTAATTTAATTATTTAATTATATACACTTAAAATTGATCTTTTAATGTCTTAAATATCTGCTTCTAACTGAATTTAATGACAAAAACAGACAAAAGTACCGTTTTATAAAACTGAACTAAGTACTGACAATAGTTCGTTTATATTATTATTATGGTTCGAAGTACGGAACCCTAAAAAATTAAAACTAGTTTAAGTAACCAGATATTTTCTCTATTATATTATAAATCATTCAATAAAGTGTATAAATAAATAAATAGTGTCAACAATCCTATAATTTTTTTAGTCCTAGCTTAGAGTTACGTTTATTCTTTATTTATTATCTCAAAAAATAAATAACTTTTTATTCAAAAATGATTAATATTTTATAGTTCGTTATAACATTGTTAAGAACTATTTGTAAGTTCTTATTTTATGCTAACAATAAAATCACAAGTTTTAACAGTCTCCAAAATATAACATAAAATTCAAAAAATATTATTTAATTTATAGAATGACCAAATATAAAAACATATATAAAAGTTTTAGATCTTGTTGAAAAGTTATAATATGTCTTATTTTTGAAATGTTCACATAGAATGACTAATGCATCATTCAACCTACCTTATTTAACATATGTTTGTACATATGTACTTGTTCGTATGTTCTCTTGTAATTACGAAAACAACTTGACGTTGTTTATTTTTGCAGCTTTAACTAAAATATTTTCATGTTATATCAAGCATTTAATTTTTGTTTACTTTTTCTCCTTTGTTTTTATTTGTTGCATTTTATTTCAACTTCCATTTTCCGCAAGAAATGGAAATAATGCCGTAAAAAAATTCTATTCAAGATAAGGGCAGATTTTCATTGTACTACTATGTCCAAAACGTTTTTCGCATAGTGGCTGTACGTGTATCTGTCTGGATGTAGAATTTTCTTTTGTTTGCTAGCTAAAAATGCACCAATTTTATTTTATTTTTGCAAAATGTTTGTCTCGGTGAGAAGTGCAAACTTATTGATTTTAGTGTTTACTGAATTTTGCGCATATTTTGTCTATTGTCGTCTAACATGGGAACGTTGTAACTGTAAGGTAAATCTTACCGATTTTTATTAAACATGGTACACTTGAAGTTCAATTGAATGATCCTTAAAATATTATAATTTTTGCGTGTATGTATGAAAACATTATTGTTCATACATTTTTCAACTCTTAAAATATTTGAATTAAAAGAATTTGCAGTATTAAGTTTCATTTTTACGAAGCGCTTACTTGTTTGTCTTCCCGACTAACTAATTTTGATGTCTAAATATTTTGTATTTATGTATTTCTTAATTTTTAAGAAATATATGTTTTTTGATTAATTCTATAACATTTTCATATAAATATATTTATTTATAAAAACACATAGAAGTTATTATTATATCTCATATACGTTGGGTTTTGTTGCTTATGTTGTTATAGGATATATAATAACACCATAAACTGTTATTTTCAGTTGAAATTAATATCTTACAGGGTTACATTACAAATCACCATGAAAATTGAAAATGTGGTAAATACATTACTGCTATTATGTTATAATAATTAAAGCATACCTACTTGTATTTAAGAGATTAATTTTGTTCGAGTTATTAGCATATATGTAGGGTAAAACCAGGATAGATGCCCCACTTTTTGAAAAGTCCTCCTCATTTTAAAATTATTAATTTACCATGAATAATTCCTATGAATATAGCTACTTTAGTCTTTTATATTACATTATAACTTGTTTTTGTTGACCTAACAATAACTGATTTTGCAGAAATTGAGTTTTTGCAGAACCATTTTTTTGAGGATAGATGCCTACCTACAGGATAGAATCCCCATCATGAAATTGCTAAGAAGGATAGATGCCTCTAGTGTAGGATAGGTTGAGTTAGGTTAGTTTCAATCCTGCACTTGACATAAAAAAAAACAACCTTTTGTAACATCAAAAATTTTACACTGATGTAAAATAACATTTGCTTTCTATTTACTTATTTTTATTGATTTTAAAATGATTGTTGTAAAAAAAAGTAAGATCGCTAACAATAACATTAAATTTGACAACAATAACATTAAACATACCTATACCGCCCAAATGTTTTATAGCGTAAATATCATATGAAAGTACACGGGTAAACGGGAACGGGTATCTATCCATAAAGCAACGTATAAACATTTATCCATTAAATTATCACAACGGTTAAGACATACTATAATACAACATAATATTTTCGATAAGTAGGGTTAACAGCTAGATTCGCGGGTTTCAAATGTCAAAAATTTTAGGTTAGGTAAACATATGAATAACAGCGAATGTTTTGGCTTTACCGATAAGTACCTAATAAAATACTTTTTTAATACACGCTAGGCACTAACAGGATATATGTAGATGCCCCGTAGAACATTAAAATCTGTCAATATGAAACAACTAAAAGAAAAATATAACATTTCAAAATAAGTCATATGTATGTATGGGGATAGATGCCCCAGGGCATCTATACCGCGAAAAATCGGGGCGACTATCCTTTTTGATATGGATATAAAGAGCGATTATTAACATCTAGGTGTGTACTTAATGAACCAGTGTATTGATATAATAAAAATAGAACGGAATTTATTACTACTTATAAAGATATGTAACAGTAAATACTTACCTCTCAAACTTTGAAGCACTTGTTGCATTCGTTGCGGAAATAATTAACCGTACAAGTGAGACGTTTTTGTTTCGCACAACGGTTTGCGAAGGAATAAGGTATGTGACACTGACGCTTCTTATTTAAACTATTAATTCGATGTTTCGACTTTAGGGGGCTTGGTTCTCGAAAACGAGGCACCTATCCCACTGCGGCATCTATCCTGGTTTTACCCTACAATAATTAAAAGAAATGCCTATAATGTAAAGTAACAATTTATGATATTCTTGATTCTTCATATACATATATATCAAATAATTTTTTTCAAAATAAACTTTAATATTTACTATTTTACATTTTTTCCTGTAAAATATAATGAATACAGAACATGTTTATTCATTGTTATATTAAAACACAAAATATATACTAAACTGAATATTTTATAATAATATTTAATTCATGTGAATGTAAAAGTTGCATTCGTATAATTATATTAATGATTTTAATTATAACTATTAAAATCACATATTATGTACTATTATGCATTTTTTAAACATAATATTTATTCATCCAGGTTGTCATTTATTAAGACTAATAAAAATAAACATACGAGAAGAAAATGAAGAAGAAAAAGAAATAAAGACAATGTTGTTTGTTCTTATAAACATAAATGAAAAGAAATTTCTTTGCACTCTACGATCTAAATTTAGTCTCATAGATTCATTTACGTTTAATGTATTTTATATTAAAATTAATACGAGTGCGCTCTTTACACTTTTCTCTTTCTGAGAATTATAACCACATTTTAAAATGATGTTTAGCAATTTACATTCTATATAGACAGTATAGCAATTTCAAATATTTTAATGATAGAATATTTCATTATACATCTATTAAGATTCCAGGTTAAAGGTTGATGATATTTTTCCTTTTTATATGTTTACTAGCTGTGCCCTTAGCTTCGCTCGCTTAGACTTCGGAATTATTATTTATTATTTTTGAAAAAATATAGATCTGTTTATATGTTTACTCTATAGAATTACTTAATACATTATATTGTTCATTATTTAACTGTTTATGTAGTGTATTGCAAAAAAGCGCACTGGTGGCAAACTTATTACCGACTTGATTTATTATTAACGCCACTGCTTTTCCTTATGTTACCTAACGTTACAAAATATATAATTAAACCTGGACAAAGAACATATCTATGAATTTAAAAAAAACACGTAAATCGGATAAGTGGTTCTTGAGTAATAAGCGCAAAAAGTAAAAATGAGTAAGGGTATTTTATAGCATCATTACGTGTAGATAATACTTTAAAAGAAATGACAAAACCTGAGATGTCCTGGACGAAGGAGAATAAGAGAAAAAGGGGTAAGCTTATTCTGGTCACAATTGAGTCAAATAGGAAAAAATAAACTTACAATAAGTATTTGAAACGTTAAGGAGAAAAATACATCGCCGTTCGCTGGAGGCGAGCCTTGTAGACGAGTTCTGGTAAAAAAATTCTGTTATCCAGAAGTTGTAATGTATGTATATGTTAATGAAAACATTTAATATTATGGATGAGAGACTAGGCACGATTGTGATGACCAATAATTTAAATTAAAAAAAATAATTCTTATGTAATTTACATAAAATAAATCAAATTAACTATTTGTAATCTAAATAAATTGTTTTCCATTTCCAATTAAAAAAATTAAATTACAATTTTTTCCTTTGAATTTTAGCTTTAGTTTTTAAATGTTTTTATTTATATTATAATTTGAAAAATATATATAGAAAAATCTTTCAAGTGAGAATTTTTATGACAAAGGAAATAAAAATAAATTATAAAGCAAATCCTGCAAATTTTATAAATAATTATATGATATATTTTAAAATATATGTATATATTTTTAATTTTCCTGCTTTTCTTGGAAATATTTTATTTTATAGGATTACATTCATATATATTGTATATTAAATAGCATTCAACAAAACCTTTATAAAAAATACATATTTTTAATCTGAAATCAAAATTTATGTATAGATATGTAGGTACCTATATTATTATTTTAAATAATTTTTGCTTTTATATTACAGAAAGAATATAAAAATGTAAATAACTTATATAACTCTTTTTACGTTGTTACTTTTTCATGTTTTTATTATACTTGGTAGAAGTAGGTTAATTTAAAGTTAAATTATTCTTCTTCCTATTTTCCTTCTTTTCTTGTGGTTTCTTTATTTATATTTTTTGTGTACAGAATATTGAATAGATATAAGTTTTGAATAAATATATAAAAGCTAATAACTAAATGTCTAGGCTTCGGTAAACAATAATGTCTCAAATTATATTTTTGTCATAATTGTAAATTATAAGAATTATTATAGATAGTACTAATAATCAAATTTAATGAGACTTTTGAGAAAAAAAATTAAATAGATAAAAAATAATTTATGGAAAAACGACGAAAAATCTAAATTTTTCATTATTAGTCATACACAATACAGTCACTACACATATGTATGTACGATATTTGATAAAAAAAAACTCAAATTCATTGTAAGTGAGGAGTTAGCAATTTGGCACTGAATAATAAATGTGTATAAACAATGACATTTCGAGTTGAACAAATCAAATGACAGTTAATCCGTGGGATGTTGTCACTTTTAATTTTGACATATTTTGTTTATATAATTTAGCACATGTGATAATAAAATGAAGAAAAGAGTATGTCGGCATTCCCAAACCACTGAACCAAAAAATAAAAAAAATTACGAGTTTTTACTTTCATGATATTTCAGCCTTTATGAACGTATTTTCCTTAATCTAACCTTAAAGTGGGGGGATGGTATTTTTTTTATAATGATACGTTTATCTGCATAATACTCTCTTGTTGTGTATTGCGATTTTTCAAAATGCAGCCCTAGATAAGGGTAATAAACAAAAATGTTCCATAAAGTTTGCCCTTTACGTTTTCTTTGATATGAACTAACTGTTCAGCATCCAAACATTTTTTTTAATAAGAGTTGAAATTATTTTATATAATGACTAATAAAATGATATGTTAATTGCTTAAATTATTATTAAAGAAAATAAATCAAATTGATCATTATTTTATTCCGTTCCAAATATTTTTTATTTCCAATTAAACTTTAAAAGTATGGTTATAAAAACATTGATTTTATCAAATTTTGGTTTTGCGGTACAAACAATCATTATTAACATTCATTATTTTTATAAAATAACTAGTGGACTGTCCATGAATTCGCCCGTTTCAATTCGGTTTTATGAATATTTTGTATGATTTATAAAATTGAATACCAATAGTCTTTTTTATGCATATCAGGGTTGAACATCGAAACATCGTGATAAATGTGTATTTTAATTTTATAACTTAGAAAAGTATTTTGTCTCATATTCACTTTTAAAATATAAGAAAAATATGCAGAAAATTTATCAATTAAACCTATCCCGAATTTCGGAAACTATTTACTTATTGTTAGTGAGTATTTATATCTTGAAAGAAAAACACCTTTATAATTTCCCATTTTTAGATCAAGAGCTCGGATTGGGAGTTGATGAGCCAGTCACTAAGACTCTATTATGTAGAGGTATAAAGTGTACTGTATTTACATTGCTATACACGTTACATTTAACTGTTATTTTTACTCTAGAAAGTTTGCCAAACTTTCAATGCATTGTGTGCAACAGAAAACTTCATATTATGGTGGACGGATGTGAATACGCCATTTAATCGACTGTGCGCGTACTATTGTTATCGCTTTAGATGTGAAATAACGCCATTCCGCTAAATTGAGCGTTTTTTCTGTGTTTGTCATCGTCTTCTAAAGGTTAAATATATTTATAAGGCGGTGCTGCCTGACCTTTGACCTATCTTGAGCTATATTCCAACTTAATAATACCCGAGTCAAATGTATATAATATTACGGATTCTCCGGGTAAATGTATTTTTTAGAGAGGGAGGAGGCTTAAGTGAAACATTTAAAAATTTTTAAAAATATTAAAATTTTACATGACATTCTTTTTATTGCGTAGATTTTTATACAAAATAAAATTTACGGTACCTTTCTGTAATTTTGTATCAATTTTTTTCGTTCAGTTAGGATATTTAAACAAAGATCTTTTAAAAAAAGTGATTTAAATACAAGTTGTTTAAAAAAAATCTTTAAAATATATACATCGTATTTTTTAATAAAAAATAGGCGACACCCCAAGTTTGATAATCACTGTTTTAAACTTTTAAGAAATTTATATTTAATAACAATTTCAGTGAACCATTGAAGCAAGTGGGAACGTTATTAAATATACCGAATATAGTTAGTTAAAAGTACCTACTTTCATTTAACATTTATTATTAACTTTTTTTTAATTCATCTAATTATATATTTTGTGAACATTTTTTATATACATATTATACCAACATACTACTTACCTATTCAATTATGAATTCAAAAATTAAATATTGTAAAAACTTTTATATTCAATAATATGTTCAGATTCAATGTAAAAGAGAACCAAAACTCATAAATTAAATATTTATCGTGTTTGCAGATCATCCCAATAAAAATTAATAAAACATGTTTTTAAAAACAAGCTTTTATTAAAAATGCATTATAAGTAAAAAATTAATTTTCAGTTATCACAAAATTTTCAGGATTGTAGAACTAAAACCGATAAAAACGTGGGGCGCTATAAATGTAAATATTATTTGAACTAATGAATTTAAGAAATGTAAAAATTACTTCACTTCTTATTTTACACAATGTTTTAGCGCCCCACGCTTTTATTGATTTTATTCATACAAACTTGAAAAAAAATTGTGTGATAACTGAATATTTTTTTCTCTTCAGTGTTGTAATAAAAGAATGTTAAAAAACATTTTGATTAATATTTAGTTATTGTTTGACTAACTAACTTAATTTGATACTCATATCTAGGGAGTTATGAAGAAAAAGGTAATCCGCCATATTGGGATAAGCTTATAATATTCTACTCACTAGACCCTTTTATTTGATATCCATATCAAGGAGGTTGTGAAGAAAAAGATAATCCACCAGTTTGGATTGTCCACCATATTAGTTTTGGAAGCTTATTGTATTTTACTTGTTAAACGCTTTTATTTGATACCTAAATCAAACAGGTTGTGAAGGGAAAGGTACTCCACCATCTTGGGGAATTCATCATATTGGATTTAGAATGATATTAGATAAAATATACACTGAAAGAAATATCGTTCAATTTTTTAATGAAACGCGTTCATCCACATGAATTCATAGTATTAATGAAGAAATTCATTATTATAACGTAAAAAGTCATTCCTTTTTATTTATTTTTAATGCACTGTTCGTTGGTACAATGAATTGATGTTCATTAATTTTGATGTACTTACAAGTTCATAACATTTATGTTCTTGTTCATCATTACTACGGAACGGATTACACTTTTATGAATGTGTTCATCAATACTATGAATTGGTTGGTAATATTGAAGAAATCTATAATCTATCTTAGTTTTCATATTAACAACTGCTTGCATCAAATTGATGTACAGGTCAGAGAAACATTATGCACAAGTTCATAACATTTATGTTCTTGTTCATCATTACTACGAACAGATTACACTTTTATGAATGTGTTCATCAATACTATGAATTGGTTGGTAATATTGAAGAAATCTATTGGCTTGTGTTTAATTTCGATGTCGTTATGCTATTTCAGTGTAGTAGCTCAGTTTGTGTTACATAATATTGCAGTGTTGTACATTACCTTAAATGGTTTAAAAGTATTATTTCATATTTTCCTTCAAAAAAAATAGAATGCTACAGAATAGGAAAAAGATATATATCCATGATTGTAATTTAAAAAGATCTTCAAAAGCATTAGTTGTAAAGAATACCGAAGAAGAAATTGGAAAGGAAAATATATCACGACAAAATGAAATAGGTATACCAAAATTAATATTACGTACATTACAAATTACAAATCATTTAATTTTACATATTTTTTTACATCCGGAAGCTGATGTTCTATACTGTATTTAAAAGTTTAAAATACTTATCTGTAGAAGAGTTTGAGAGCATGTGGCTAGCGTGCAGCTAATACAGACTTGATGAAATTCTGAATAAAAGTTCCTCTCTTAAACTGGATCTCGATTGGTATGTGAAATTTATTAATACTAATAATTATATTATTACTGTGATTTATATAATAATTTGACTGAATTTATAATTTTTTTTTCAGACATACAGTTCCTACACAAAAATACACCAAAAATGATAACGGCAAAAAATTACATTCAAATATACAATAAAGAACTTCCA
Organism: Sialis lutaria; assembly: GCA_949319165.1. Classification (NCBI taxonomy): domain Eukaryota; kingdom Metazoa; phylum Arthropoda; class Insecta; order Megaloptera; family Sialidae; genus Sialis; species Sialis lutaria. The sequence continues at coordinate 5,521,312 of OX439236.1, forward strand.
AGAAGCTTTTAATTTTTGGTACCCTAATGATATATGTATGTATGTATGTATATAATGTATATTTAATATAGTAAATAAAAAGTTTTATAAAAATTTATAAACATTTTTCTCTGCCTTACTTTGTTTTTGAAATATTAGTCAGTTAAATATGATGAAAATGTACATGTGTACTGCTATAGGTTTTTTAGTTCTAATTCAAGTTTTTTCATTTCAAATTAAATTATTTTCATTTCAAATTCAATATTTGAAAATAAATTGATATTTATTTTTTAATTTTTTAAACTGAAGAAACTAAGTATTTTTAAACAAAACAAATATATTGTTAAACTAAATAGAGCCAGTTTAACAATATATTTGTTTTGTTTAAAAATACTTAGTTTCTTCAGTTTAAAAAATTAAAAAATAAATATCAATTTATTTTCAAATATTGAATTTGAAATGAAAAAAATTTAATTTGAAATGAAAAAACTTGAATTAGAACTAAAAAACCTATATCTTCAATTTTGTAAATTTTATTCATCAATGTAATGAACTAAATATGTACATATGTATTATGTATGTATTCATCAATAATATGAAAGCATTTATATTATTGATGAATGCATTAATATTATTGATAAATACATTCATATTATTGATGAATACATTCATATTATTGATGAATACATTCATATTATTGATGAATACATTCATTTTATTGATGAATGTATTCATATTATTGATGAATGCATTAATATTATTGATGAATGTATTCATATTTATTGATGAATCCATTCATATTATTGATGAACATTAGTTCATAATAATGATGAACAAAATCATCGGCTCAAAAATGATGAACTTTTCATCAATATAATTAAATTTATTGTTGTATATATGTAATTTTTGGTTCAGTGTATACTTTACTGCATTGTTACTGGATATATGTATGTATTTACGTATGCAAAATTTCAAATCGATACGGCAGCTAGAAGTGGGTGAAAAGTTATTTATAAGATTTGTTTACATTGTTACATTACCTGTAACAATGTAGACACGTGTGTGTAGGTTGAGCTAATAAACACATCCATTAAAACTACAATTAAATACCAAAGATATAAGGATTATACATACATGTATACAATAAATAAATACATGTATACTTATGTATGTACATATAAAGAAGAACAAATGCACGCGTATAAAAAATAATACAAAAAAAAATATCAAAAACAAATAATTCCGCTGCAGGATATTGTTACAGTACCATTAATTGTACTTTCACAAACACACTTTACTTATCCAGACGTTTGTAATACACAATTTTAAATTTGTGTATATGGGGGTGTTGGAGATGCAGTGGTGGCACAAGCATAAGCACAAATACAAATTTTATAATTCAACCATCTTATACAAATTATTATAATGCATTTCAAAAAGTCTATACATACAGTAGGAGAACCAACAGGGGCGCAAGAGACATGATCGGGGCCCGGGGGGTTTTGTTGTAAATGGTGGGGAACAGATGGTCATACCATTATGATATAAGTATACTTAAAAAGATATATGTTATATGTTAATGGCCCCATATAAGATAAATGGCTCCCTTAAACAAATCCTGTCTTAATTAAAAATTCGTTATTCTTTTTTCTATGATCATATAAGTATTCTGAAATATATTAATATAGAAAAGAAAGAATAACAAAGCCATTTATTTTCGAATTTGAGATTTTCATGTCAAATGAGATGTGTATTAATTCTGACTATTTTCGCTACGATGTCTCTGTGTCTGTCTGTCGGTCGATCGTCTGTAGACATTGTAACTCAAAAACATCAAGAACATAAAAGGGTGACATTTTATATATTTAGGATCGATATTCGTCTGGGAAGAAAACCTTCTGTGTGCATGGCGTGAATAAAACTCGTCACAGAACAATACATAGTACTGCTAACCAAGCAGTTTGCGCTGTTGTCGCGGTATCAGTGTTAACTATATACATATATTACAAAAAAGTGGTGAGTGTCTCACCTACATAAGCGTACAGTTGAAGTGAAACTTACTTTGTTTTCATTAACCATGTGAATTAAATAAATAAAGTAAATGATTATTAAATTAATAATCAAACATATTATTTTATGACGAAAACTTTGACATCAACGTAAACTAAATGTACGCATTTATCCATCTTTTTCTTATATATTTACTCATCTCTCTCACGCATAACCGACGTAAAGTGACTTGTATGCATACGCTTTTCACCCATCTTTCTTTTATACATTTACTCATCTCTTTCTCATGCATAACTGACGTAAAGTGACTTTATACGCATGCGTTACTCATCAATCTTTCTCTTATAGATTTATTCATCGCTCTCTCACGCATAACTGATATAACGTGACTTGTATGAATGTGATTTTCATCCATCTTTCTCTTATACATTTACTCATCTTTTTCTCTTGCATAACCGACGTAAAGTAACTTGTAAGTATGCACTATTCATCCATCTTTCTCTAATACATCTACTCACTTATATGCATACTGTCCTTAGCGTTTCATCTTTGAAATCTGTCGAGATCATTACAATTCACTAGATTCGCTAAAAAAATTTCACTTAAAAAAAAATTATGATGGACATGAAAATGGAATATAATTTTATATAAAGAAAAGTTTTAACTGGCCAAATACTTTTTTTGTTTCTAAACAGTTGGTAATGGTCACAGACTAGCATATATAAACACAGAGTTAACTGTCTTTTGGGTGGCAGGACTCCAAGACTACAACCATCCAGGGCCGTCGAGAGAAAATCCGGGCTCGGGGGACAAAAATTATGCCCCCCCCCCACCCATGAAAAACAACTACAGAATCTGCTGAATGAAATATGTATATTCTGACTCTATGAAGGAAAGGGTTGAGAAATGTTCGGAAAATTGTTTTTGAAACAAATTGTTGTAACCAGTGCCGGATTTACCCTATGTGGTGCCCTGAAGACCTTTTTTTTAGCTTTTTTAACAAAAAAATGATACTAATATTTTTGAAGTGCTATTTTTTTTTAGCTCCTCACCGAAATTTTTCACAATTTTACGATGATGCCCCATCATGGTGCCCCCTATGGTCGGGTGCCCTAACCAATTGCTTCTTTTGCTTATTGGTAAATCCGGCACTGGTTTTAATAACAAGCTATATAAATATAAGTTTGTATATCAAGGTATTGAATAGAAATGTAAAAAGTAAGAAGTCCACTTTCTTGAATTGAGGGTTTTATTGTTATGTTAAATTAAGAAATTTACTTATTAATTATAATTGTAAATTTTATTGATGAATAAGACTTACGGGCCCCTTTAGGAAGGCCGGGCCCGGGGGGATTCCTCCCGTCTCCCCCCCTCTCTCGACAGCCCTGCAACCATCCTCCTTAAATCCAAACCCTCTTGCTCTTAGGATGCCGGTGTTTATGATGTACATATATACTTTGCTCAAACTACTCTAAATTTATCATCGAAATGATATACAAAGTTTTCTTTATAATTTATTGTTCTAGAGTGCTAACTAGAGACGTTCTTATTTATGTACCCGCAGGTAACGTTTCGAGTTATCGTTGGTATCTATAGATACTCATGTGTATTACAGAATTATCTATTTTATATTACCTGTACGTACTTTTGCGAGTAAATATTTTATTTGCATATTATCAGCATCTGCGCCACTGTTGGTTGAAACATTTTATGATACTAAAATCTGATTTGCATCGACATAGCGACTGTCATACGTGTACGTATGTGTATATACAATAGGTACGTGTAATTCTTATCGAAAAATTGATTTCTGTTTTGGTTTTCATAACATTCGCAAAAAATACATGAACGTAAAATTCAAGTAAACCAATTCGTTTATATTACATAAATATAGGTATGGATTTAAATAAAAACAGCTAAATTGTGGTTTCAAATATAATTACTATCATTTTAATTTTTGCAAATGTACTAAATAATTTTGTTAAAAACATTAAAGATTTAGTTCCATAAATTACAATACATTTCACTGAATTAATGAAATATTTTCAATACGTAGATTCGGTTAATTTAACCAAATTGCCCATATGTGTCCAAAATAATTTTATCAGTGCGCTTTACATACTGTTACAACCATGTTAAACATATAGGCAGGTTAGACGCTTCTTAGAGAATCCCACCTTAAAATGGCTTCTACAAAATCGTAATTGATCAAACAAATATATTAATATATGTAAATAGATTATTAAATATTATTAGAATCATGTTACTACGAATAAATATATATTTTTGAAAAGTATTTTTTACGCATATTTATGAATTACCCAACTTTAATACGACTCTAAACACAGCCAGTATGATGTTTAACCCTTAGCTGCTCCACTTCTTCAGAATAACATACCTGCCACACTGGGGTCACCTCGTACCCCAGACACTAAAATGCTAACTACTCGTAAGTTATTGAATATTTTAATTCAATAAAATTCCTCTATCATTTTCGAAAGATAAAAATGTACTCCAATCGGTTATTTAAAAAAATATGTAATATTTAATATATTTAAAAAATTGAAAACCTTGTAAAATTTAAACAATTTACATTGAAGTTAAAACAATGTGGGGCGCCTGGTACCCCACAATGGCAGCTCAGGGTTAAATGCACTAAAATGAATATGTCACCATTTTTGTTTTATTAGTTTATGTTATACTCATAAATACGACTAAACAACTGGTTGGTGAGAAGTAATATAAGAAACAAGGTAGAGTTATATTCTTGTAAAGGTACATTTGATACAAAAAATAAGTGTAATAATATATGTACTACGTACAATGTAAGCTGCGCCACTGTAAGCTTACATATATAACAGAGTATTTTCACATAATCTGTTGACGCGTTTAATTTAAAACAAACAGTATCCTATTTTATTTAAATGGAAAATTACGTTTTCAGTTGTGTTGTATGCAGTACATTTTCTACAAACTCGATTTTACACAATAAATCTCAACGGTTTTTACCCAAAGTAACTGTTATTTTAAAAGCAAGCTTGTATAAATAATGTTCTTGATTTTAAGTAGACAATATATTTATGTCAAGCTTAGTGCATATTTTTTATGAATAGATTTGATGTAAACACATATATTTTATTTAACTTAATTGTGATGTTCTGACATTAAGGAGGATGGGTTTTTATTGGATATGACTTCTGTATCTGTAAGTCTTGAAATATTCATACTTTGCATTTATATTTTACTGGCAAAAATAAGTTGACGCACTTTTTTTTAAATTGTGAATCATTTGAAAAATTCTGCATAGCATACAAAATTTTATTTTCATCTAGGTATTCACTTTATCTTGTTTTTATTTTTATGTCGAAATTGTTTTTTTTTACATATATTTAAAAAAATCAATTATTATAAACAAAGACTTGCATAGTTCTTTTGTTGATAATAAAGAAAATTTGAAAAAATTGTGAAATTCAATTTATTATAAAAAATCAGCAGCCCTTTTATTTTGTATTGTAAGTAATATATGTTTATTGAATCCTAACTAAAAAAATTAAACGTTAAATAAGATAAGAAAATAACTATTCATAATGTTCGCTTACGAAACTTTCGTACCAAATGAGTTTAATAAAAAATATAATTGTTTATAATTCTTTTTTACTTTTTATTAATTTATACAATTTATCTATCGTAAATAATAAAAAAAATCCAGTAAAGTATGTTTTTTTCAAATGAAAAAACAAAGAATAAACTTGAAATTTAAAATAGAATTTCATAATAATCCTATAAGATTTTTTATTACTCGGCACTTTGAATAGCAAATGAAGTAATTTAATATTTTTATGTATAATATTTTTTAATAATACTAAACCAAAAGGAATTTCGATCATAATGCAGACACAAAAACCACTAGAAAAACTTTTTAAATTTGTGTCATTAGTCTATCACAAAACTAAAAGAGTTGGAAAGAAGTCGTTAGTTTTTTCTTGAGTCACAAAACACATCACTTTTATTCGTGCTATTTTGGTAGTAGAACAATCGTTAAAGTTCGTTCGAAACTCTGTTATTTGACAATATAGATATAAATCATACATATATTTGTAACTATTTAGTACATATCATAAATTATTCATCTATAAGTATAATATTGACATTAAATATTTATATTAATGCTAACATAACTAACGTCTATAAATACGTGCGATTTCCTATGGAATTTGTATTATTTATGACTATTTTATTTTATATATTGTGTGTACAGAAATGTGCTTATCACAAAATTAGTAGGCTCCTCCCATTTGATTATTATAATAAATCATTTCTCCATGTACGAAACAAAGACAGATATTTTGTAACTCATTTGTTAGATAAAGAAGTACTCTTCGTTTATAGTACTCATATATATTTGTACGATTAAATTATTATGTAATCTATTGAAAATTGTAGAAGTAAATTTTGTAGTAGTAAATATTTGATATTCAGAATTTAGTATTTAAGAACTTATGTTAAACTCGATATTAAATTAATTAATGACATGAACGTAATTTATGTTTTTATTTAAAATGATTTAGCTCTGCCCTAGAAAAAGATAACCGATGATGTTTGTCATATATTTTTGAATTTATGATAAGCAATTCTCACCTTTAACATGGCAGGCGACTTATAATGCCGATGGTACATTATTTTCATTTGTGACTAAAGAACATTTTTACTTAGTAATCCAGCGGTCCCCAAACTAATGGTCGCGATTATTTTTGACCTCATATCATAACTATGTTGTAATTTTCCGACAATTAGACCAAGTTATAAATTTTAAAATTGATTTTTTTTTATCTATGCAAAACATCGATATTTTCATTTTCTCTTAAGACGAAACAGGTTAGTCGATTTTTGAAACTGATATTTCGTCTTGTTCTCAAGTATTACAGGTGATAGTTTCGTCTCGTGAATATTGAAGGCATCGTGTTTAGCCATGACAAAGACTCGGGCACATGTGAAATTATTTACTAAAAATAATATTACCATTTATTTATTTGCTAATAATGAAAAATTTCAAAAAGTAAATTTTTACTAATTATTATTTATAACTACTGAAACCGAGACTCTCGACGTGACATATAAATAATGATAATATAGTCTTGGTTCATCTCATTTTAATTGAAGACTTAAAACGCCACGATTTGGCATACAATAGATTACATAATAATTTTTTTTTATAAAAGGGGGTTTGTCTATGAAACCTGCTGGTCTCTTTAGACAGCTTGTACATAATAATTTAATCGCACAAATATATATGAGTACTATAAACAAAGAGTCATTTTTTATCTAGCAAATGAGTTTCAAAATATATGTCTTTATTTGATACATGGAGAAATGATTTATTTATTATAATAATTAAATGAGAGGTGACTGCTAAATTTGTGATAAGCGAATTTCAATAAAAACTGGACGACCACTTACACAGTAAAAAAATTTTCGTAAAATTTAACACTTAAATGAGTGTTAAAATTTGCGTGTCAAATATTTCATATTTTTGTGTGTTGAATCAACACACGAGGCAAGTGTACTTTCATCGACTCAATTGTTAACACATTAAAATGTTATTAGAGATTCAAATAACACTTTATGAATGTTACTCTAAAATCAACACACAATTTGTGTTAAAAATCTTTTCCAAACAGTGACAAGTATCAATAACATTTTTAAATGTTAATATAACACAGCGAATGTGTTAGTACGTTCATAAATAACACATAAAAAGTGTTGAATTAACACATAGCGCGTGTCAAGTTCGGCGTCGTTCGGCACAATGCGCGGGAATATAATCTATTCTACAACCCAGTGATGTGATTGTGTAATATTAAATCTTCTTTTGACCTTGAAAATATTGTTAATATTTATATTAATTAATTTATTATTTAATATAAAATTGGTGTTATTTATAAAAAAAAGTAAGTACTATGAAATTTCATCTGTGACAATTTGATAGTCTTAATATAACCTTAAATTTTGTACACTCTACAAGTGTTACAAACAACATTTTAATGTGTTAAAATTGACGAGCTCATCCGGATTAATTCTAACACTCTCGTATGTTACTTTTAACATGCAAGTGTGTTATTTCTTCAAAAATAAAAAGTCGAGCCAAAGTAACACTCACTGCGTGTAAAAAAATCAGTAACACTCATTTAAGTGTTAAATTTTACGAAATTTTTTTTACTGTGTATAGAGTTTACTGTACATGTGGGGCCTTTCTTTATTCACGCAATACATATATGTGTATTAATATTAATCTCGTATATTGCTTAAATTTCTTCGGCAAAGCACATAAATGTTTTCATATTTTGTATGTGAAGACTGTAAACTACGAACTATTTAAAGAACATAAAATATTTATATACGTCTTGCCGAGTCGTCGATTAAACTGTATGACCTCTGTATACACTCTACAGTTCGCAAAACGTAATAAAATCGTATCAATCAGTTAGATTTAACTTCATATATTTTCAGGATAGAACCCAATTAAAATTTAATTAAAATTGATTACCCGAAGTGAAATTTTTCATCGAAAATGTATCGAAATATAACATTTTCGGTGTACTATTAATAATTTGCACTCGAAGATTAATTAATTAATATCATTAACCTGAACCTAACCTATAAAATTTTCATCTAAACACGAAAAATGATTGTAAGTCAGATATACATATAAACAGTCTGATTTGTAATTTAAGCAATGCATTTTAATAAATATAAAATTGTCAAACATCAACCATTCTTTTTTCCAAAGCTTACTTGACAAGAGTCGAATTTAATATTGAGTGATTGTTAGTTTTGGCTGACAAACATTTTTCAAAGCAACTGTGATTCAATAATGAATAAAATGTGTCGTTTAGCTTTTTATTATTTAAAGCTTCATTCACATGAATCTTTAAACTACCTTATAAAGGGAATCATTTAAAAGATATAGATAAATATTGATAAAATTAACAATTGCGTATTTCATTCGAAAATTCCGCAAAGACTCATTTTGTTTTTAACTATAGCCTTTTATTTTTTTAATGTTTTTTCTCCAGTAATGAATAAAGTAAGACCAGTAATGAGCACCCAATGATAAACACTTGTTAATGATGACAAAATGATAAGTACTGCGACAAAAAAGTTATAAAATAAAGAATCGTAAAATAAGAAACAATGTAAAGCAGATGCTATGATAATAATCATTAGATACATAACAGTAGTAATGAGTTTAAATGCTCACGATTTAACACCTATTGGCCGATTAATATCAAATTAAACTATTTTTACAGTTAATTGTCAATAGATTGTAATTTAATAATTTCAATAATCAAATGTTAACAAATATATCTAATTTAATGCTTTTAATTATACAAGTGTTCAAACTTAATGTATTTTCTAAGACTGAAACCAGTATACCTTATATCCCGCTTATGTCGTGAGATAAACACTGGAGGGTTAAATGAAATTAGTACGTATATACCTACAAAAATTCAATACCAGACGTGAGTAGAAAGAGCAATAATTGAAAAACGTTTACGTCAACTCGTATATATCTTCAGGATTAGAAAATTAAATTTAATGGTATTTACTATTGTTGAGAGTTCTTGTTCACAAATTAATTACATATTAAGTTGAGTGCTATAATGGTTTCCAGTTTACAATTACTACGATCTGGATAATTAATTTTATTTTCCATCAGCTAAAATACATGCATTTCGCTTATTTGTGAGAAGAGTGACGAAATGAAATAACTAAAAAGATTATGAAAATGACATTTTATAAAAAGTTGTTTACTCATTGTCAGCATTTTTACAGATGAATGTTTATGGAATGTAAAAAATATTCATTTTGACCCTCCGGGAATCAATTCTGACTATTATTGCCATGATCTCTGTTAGACGTTGTTACCCAAAAATGACAAACTATAGGAAGGTAAAATTTAAAAAGAAATTATTGATAAACAATTTTTATTTGAAATAGTTCATAAAAAATATATAATAAAAGTTGTAGAGAACGTAGTTTTGTTTAATTTATGTTTCATTCTATTATTTATTTATTTTCCATAGTAAATTTCTTAGTATAAGAAAGTCCCTTGGTATTAATGTCAGCTTTTGTTATAACCATCTCTTGATTATTTAACTGTACCGTTCTTCTTGTAAATGAGTTATTAATATTTTATACAAAACAATTTAGAATGGTAGGTATGGATATGAACTACCTAATTCATTTTCATTTTGCTCCCATGTGACGAATTATCAACAGGTAGTTTGGAATGTGCCTACGTTTAATTAACATTAATTATCCAATTACGAAATACAATACCATTTAGCTGTTTACGATTATTTTATAGAATTTACAGGATGAGCTATTTTAAATGGCCCTTAAATTGAAAACTTAAATTTAGGTGACCCTAATCTTTTAATTTGTATATTAGGTATTGCTAACCTTTTTTGTTATATAATATTCTCGACCTCTATGCCTTATTTTACTTTTATTTTCATCAAATTGATATCACGACTCCCTTTGGTCTAAATTTTCTGCCTCGTTGAACCTTGTGTCACTGACGGGAACTGGTTCCAGCATCTTCTAGCTACACTGCTGCTAGAAATTATGAATAAAATATGCTATGAGATGGGAGGAACGGTGCAGTTATTGTTTTTTGTTTGATATATATATCACCGTTGTTATTTTTCACCTCGTTATATATATCGTGTAAATGAGTCCGAAGTGCGTTTATATGTAAAATGTCGTTTTCTTGGCAGATATATTTAATGTGTAGATTACATATAATATACGGCGTAAACTTTTTTGTTTGTTTTAAAACTTTTTATAGACATTGATTACAGCATACATATCTAGATAAATGTATGGATAGTCTATTCGTAAATATAAATATTTACATATTATAGTGTGTATTCATTTTTGCTGGGGTGGAATGGATACATACATATTTTTTTTTAAATTAATATTTTAACCATAAGTAAAAATGGAGTGGCCGCGTATTAAATTTATCCAAGCGATTTGGGGCTAATGTAATAATTATAATTATTTTTAAACGTAGACTTTCGCGGTTGTTAAAATTGTTTAAACATACGATTTTTGGGTTTTATTTCGTATCGCATTTTTTATAACTTGCCGTTTTGACCAACACCCTCTGGATTCGACACTTTACTTCTGAAAAAGACCACGAGATGTTGGTCGAAACGACGTCATATAAAAGTGCAACCCAGGATAATACCCAAAAATTATAAGTTTAAATAATTATAATAATAATTACCATTTAGTAATTTATTTGCACAGCGACCAACTACAGTATACAAAACGTCACATACATTAAGAGTTAAACAAATGAATAAATAAATCAATACAGTGCAGTACTATTTAGTTGTGAATTATATTCGAAAGCATTAGAGATACTAGAAATAAAAATTCAAAGTTCTAAATCAATTTTGATTTTTATTTATTGAAATCAGTTAGGACAATTTTGATTGGTTAGTATGTAGTAAATAAAGTTTTTTGAGCTTTTAAAAGATGACAAAGTGCTTTAATCATGTAGAAAAAATAATATACCATTATATTTACCCCACTTTTTCTATACGAAAGTCCAGTCAATATGAAACAAAACGAAACATAAAATATAGAAAATACATTCAATTCAATCAAATAAATTATTTACAAAGGATTGCATACATTCCTTGTTAGATCAAAAACAAATCATGTGTAGTTTTGCTGTAACCAACAGAGATACATATACAACAAAAACAAGGATAGATACAATACTGATGGCAAATATAAAATCTGTTAGAGAACATGTCACTACTTGTGTTCATCATTAATCAGCTTATTGTGAAACAAAGGAAAATCTTTAATGTAGATTTTCATGTGGATTCACAATGTTATAGAACTGTTTTCTTCCAAGCAATGAGTTTTTATTTATTATTTTTGAAAGAACATATATTTTCTTTGTTACACGTTCGCTAAAATAAAGTGGATGTTATATATTTTACTTTTTTATTTATATTTGTCTATTTTATTAATGGTGTAGGTATATTACGTACAGAGATGAGTTTCTAGAAAGATTTGTTAAAGAAAATGATGTTACAACTGGTTGCTCGTATGAAATTTATGAAACTAAAAAAGTGTTATAAACGGTCTGTTATAATATATAGTTTCTCTTTTACTGTTTATCTTTGTGTTAAATGTAAGGAAAATGAGTCTTTTAGTGGCTCAAGTCGTTTAAAATATGATGATGATATGAATTTTTGTCGGCGGGATTAATCCTTTTCTAATCCTTCTACATAGAAGATTGAGAGTTTGTTAATGTGCCGATCATAGCAGGTTCATAGGTAATGGAGGGTCTGATATACCTACTCATTTAAAGTAGTTTAGTAAAATTATATTTTCATATTGATTGTTTAATGTACAATTTGATTTACTTATTCGTTTACTTATTAAATGGTTAATCTCATTTAAATTTTATTCGCTTTATCTGTTCATTGTGTTTGAATAATACTATAAGAACATTATATATTTTAATCCGAACGAGCCAAGCGCGCTGAATAATATTTTGCTAGTTTGTACGTTTCTCCGAACAGAGCGAGCATGCCAAACATTTTTCATAGCTTGTCGGTAAATCGTATGTAATCAAAGAATTAATTTGCTTACTGTGTTCAGGTGAAGACGTATATATATTCGTGATGATCGGTGTATTCGTAATGTTAGTAGCATTTAATGTTTAAACGTTAATTCTTATTTGGTTTACAAAAAATTCAATCCTCAATATAAAATGAAGTAAAAATATTTTGCAACTGAATGGGACAGGATACATTGTTTAATTTTACTGAAGAAAACCCTTTTACTATAGAATCTCTATATATCATAAAAATAATGTATGGTGAAATAGTTTTCGATGCCAAACTTTCACTATACATATTTCTTATTTATTATTAATTTGTATAATACCAAAAAGAAGCTGTTACCACACTTAAAACTGGAATAGAACAAACACAACAAATTTGGCGAGTACAACGATCATTTGTTCATAATGTTCGCCGAATATTGCTCGGCGTGCTCAATTCGTTTGGTTCGTTCGTAGTAAAACGTCCAAATGAATACGCACTTAATTAATTTTATTATATTATTATGATAGCTTTATTAATATAAGCCTTTTGTGGTAGAAATTTCAGTGGTCTCAGAATATTTTTTTTGTTATTTAGTTTTCAAGTAATAAAATTTTTAAAGCGTTTAACAAGTTGCTATTGGGTTACCCAATTTCAATTAGTGGCTTTTAAATTATTTAATTCTTAATTCACTTGATTAATTTGTTTGTAATCAATTAGAAACACTCCTATACAAAAAACAAATGGCATGTTTTTGGTACAATACGAATGTTAAAATAAATAACGAATTTAAATCGTTTGAGTTTCAAAGTTTTCAGCATGACGACTAACGTAAAAGTCGACTATTTGCAATGATAGAATATGTAGGGACCTATTTTTTAACAGAGATTTAAAAAAGAATAAGAATAACAGGATTTATATAATAGAAAATATTCTAAAAATTATTATTGTAAAATTAAATTATTTAAACATAAGACCGTTTTTATTTTTATACACTATAGTAAATATTTCACTGATAAAGAACTATTACCTACTTGAAATTTTCGTAAATAAAATGAAATTAAATAAGAAACAAGTTAAGACTACTGTGAATTATAGTGTCAAGAGAAATGTGCCACCAAAACAGGAAACTGTTTTATCGGCACAATATTGCATTATTTTAACTAATTTTAACAATATTTTATAGCAGTGGTTTCAAAACTTCATGTAACTACGCCTCTCTTTAAAAAAATTCAATCTTGCCCCCCCCCCCTTATTTGATAAAATTTTACAGATATATTTTAAAAATATAGTATAAAATGTATTTTCTTGTGTATAAAATTTATTTTTAATGCGACGAATGTGCTCGTTTATTAGCACAAACTTCATTAAATCTAGGTGTTATTGAGGGGAGTGCTTTCAACCTGATTTTTTTTATGTAGGTATCGCATGATACTTCTATCAGTTTTGCTTTTTCAATAGTTGTCAGTCTAAAACTACAACTTTCAGAAACAGATAATATACATAATATGTATGTATACCATATGTATACAAAAATAATGTTATGTTATATAAGTTTGTTTATAGGTATAATACATATTTTAATTTCTGGACTGGGTTATTTCAATTTAAAAATAGTTAAATCAATTAAACCAAATTAAAAATTAATTTTGTTGTAATTGGCAAAATATCGAACAACATAAGCGAGTTATCCACTAGCAGCGGTTCTTAAACTTTTGTTGTCTAGGGACACCCTTTTGAAAAATTATTTTTCAGGGTCCCCCTCCCCCTGACAGAAAAATAAAGAATTTAAAAATATTAATTAATCACTGGTACCTAAATAGAAATGTAAAATTTAATTTATGCCAAACATGTTTCGCGAACCCCCGGCAAAAATTCAGCGGATCTGCAGACTTAGATTAAGAACCGTTGCTATAGATCATTATTATGCAAATTTTTCTATACAGTTCAAATATACATATATTATTCTGGTGGGTGAGTTTTGGTTCTGATTTTATTTTTTCTTGTGTTTGAGTTGAATTTCTATGAAAAGTTAAAATTAGAACCATGAAATTGGACTGAAATTTTTTAGGTTTTCAATTTGGTTATAAGTATGTTTATTGTATAGAAAATGATGTGAAAAATCGAAATTTTCAAACCTCAGGTCTGTATCTATCGACGTTTTCGAGTTATAGCCTCTCAAAGTTTTATATTTTTCAAAATTTTGGAGGAAAATGTCTGTAACTTTGGAACGTGCGGTCGGATTTTATTTTTGTCAACGGATTTGAAATCAGTGTGTCAAAATCTATATAAGGACATGTATAATACCTTTTAAATTAGAAAAAAATTTGTTTGCTGAAAATCGAGATTTTTCCAAGGGGTATACCTTAAAAAAATGCCGATTTTCGTGAAAAATTTGTTTGCCGAATTTTAAAGTATTATGTATGTCATTATATGAATTTTGGTACGCTGATTCCAAATCCGTCGACAGAAATCAAATCCGACTACACGTTCAAAAGTTACGGCCCTTTTTTCCAAAATTTTGAAAAAACTAAAACTTTAAAAGGCCATATCACGATAACGTTGATAGATACAGACCTGCGGCTTGAAAATTTCAACTTTTCACGTCATTTTCTATATAATAAACATAAATTTAACGAAATCTAAAGTTTTTGAGTAATATTTCATGCATCAAACATAAATTTGTGAAAGAAATATCAACTCAATTACAAAAAAATAGAATTAGAACCATAACTAACTATACAAACAATAATTTTCACTACTTTTCATTTAAATAACATTTATTTAGATAAAATGCAATATTTGATACTGAATTTCCATAGAGAACATAACAAAACGATTAACCTTTAGAAATAAATAATAGATTTTTTTAAACTCACACAATACGTAAATAATCCATTTAAGGACATTGGTATTGATACTAAATTATAATACCTTAGACCAGTGGTTCTTAAAGTTATATGGTCTAGGGATCCCGTTTTGTACAAATATGTCCCCACACCCGGACAAAAAAAAAACAAAAACGGTCTTTAGATTACGAATTAATCACTGGTTAATAGAAATGTAAAAATACTTTACGACAAAGTTCAACGGACACTAGTTTAAGAACCACTGCACTTGTGGTCTGTCCAGCTTCCGGTAATAAAAGATTATGAACGGTGCCATTAGACCAGAAATTCTAATTGCATTGCCTACAGGTCTTGTGTTTCACTGTTTCACAAAAACGTATATACCTATGTACAATTACATTTTATATGTATATATTGTATACTAATATTAGTGAATACAATACCGGTATCCCGAAATACCGAAAACCGGGATACCGGTCAATTTTCTCCGGTATTACGATACCGGTATTGGGTCGAATTATACCGGTATTTCGGTATATTTTTGGTATTTAAAAAAAAAATTAAAACATACAAATTAAGAATTTTAAAACGAGTACATCTGATAACTGCCAACAATCTGTTAAATATAACCAAACTTTTTTTTGATAATATATTTATATTATTAATATTATACATGCACCTAGATCATATTTCGGAAAAATATGTTATACATCATTACAGTAACGGTCTCGCTCAGAATTAAATGTAAAACTTTTTAGATTTTAGAGCTAATTATTTTATATGCCTTCTAAAATTAGTTTGCAACAAAACAATTGCGCGCCTATTTTAAAAATTATAGTTAATTTTAATTAATTTTAAATTATTTAAATCTTTGATAACTATTTATCCAGGTACATAAGTATGTTTGGGGTTAAAGCACTGATTTGGTATTATTGTATGGTTTTATTTGTATATTTAACGAAAAAAATTGATAAATTTGAATTTTGAACGTCCGTTGACGCATGCGTACAACCTGTTTCGGTTGTTAGGAAATATTCAATTTTAGCCATCATGTTTGACTTATAATCAGTCCAGTCATGTCAATGGATTTAAAGCTATAATATACATAATTCATAATAAATATATGAAATATTTATTATTTTTAATTTTTGCCTTAAATAATTCACGATACGTGTAGTAACGGATTTAAGGGGCTTTAGCTCTCCACTCAAAAATTATAGTTCCCCCCAGTTCTACTTACGATTCCTGGATTGATCCATGAATAGGTGTAATAACAAAACAAAATTGAATGTTCTATGTATACTATAATAATATATCTATGTATGTATAACAAAACTTTATCGAAAAAATAATATTCTTCAGTATTTTAAAAATATACCAATGGCAACTTACAACAATATCGAAATTATTTTTTTAATGAAGGTATAAGAAAAATATTAAAATTCAATAATAATTAAATTAATTATTTTTTTATCAAAGTCGTTGTGAACTGTTTAAATTCAATATTGTATAGGTACATAAAGATTTTATAATATCATACATATGAAGGTACTTACAAAAATCAATTTCTACAAAGTTGTCTGATATTTATGAAATCTACACATGTATAATTTCTTCTTAATGACTTTCACTTTAAAATAAACTACAATATTTTTTTATTTATAAAATTTTATAATATTTACATTTATTTTCAACAGAATTAAACTTTATTATTATACTTATTTAATTGTTTTTATTTTTTTATTAATAAAAAATGCAAATGTTACTTTATATATTTATTTTTTACATTTATATGTATATATGTAGATTATTGTAGATATATTATCTTTAATTTTTTTTAAATACCGGTATTAATACCGGTATCCCGGTTTGGACATAAAAAAATACCGTAATACCGGTATTACGATTTTGGTCCGGTATTGTATTCACTAACTAATATTATATATATAATCCGTTCGGCTTTGGAATTCAAACTTAAATGTTTTTCAATAAAAACTACCTAACTTTAATTATTCAATAAGTTAATAATAACTTATATTAATATAGATCCAGCACATATATCCATGGCATATTTACCTATCATGGGTTAGAGTCTCTTCTGTCCAATGAGCAGCATTACATTTAACAAATTTCAATCTAGCCCTAATTTTGCCGTAAGTACCGCGCGTAAAAATGTTTCATCGTCAACATTATTTATAATCCAATTACATCAATATCACCACAACTGATTTTCATTTTTATACAATTTTATTTGAAAATATTAATTCTAGATTTATCTTAATACATACCTGATCAAATTTATAATTCATTATAATTTTAACCTCGACGACCGAAGACAATAAAGGATGGGACGGCACAGACAAAATAGCGGCCTGAGTGACTCGTCGCTGCGTCTGTGTTCTTGAGTTCGATAGATGTTAGTGTGAGTAGAAGGAATTTGTCATCGTATGGCAATAACTACGACTTTTTAATAATTGGCCTTACAAGGAGCATAGCCTTCCATGGTCCAACCACCTTAGACTGATATAAACATTCTAGAAAATATCAAAATAGTTATTGGTAATAAAATAACGCGTCAATTTGCGAATATCAAATTGAAAAATGAAATAAAATATACACTATTCTTTAGTTAATTCAAGCAAGTTGTGAAAAACATTTAATAATATTGTATACGCTTGAGTTTATTAGGCGACAAATAATTTATGACAATTTAAAAGCTATACTCCGAGTCTCTTTACTTTAAAATAATAATTTCAGAGACCTGTACTTGTAGATTGCATGTTAAAACTGTGTAGTTTATGACAATGTAATCGAAAATGACAGTAATCATAAACCGGATGACAAACACATCGAAGTGTTAAGTGCTAATGTATGACACAAAGAGAGTTCCGTCAACCTCTACTGCGGTGACACCAAACACTCGAGCACCGCGAGAAAGACGGCAATTCAATTGAATGTAATCTACATACATACATAAAGGTACATCAGAACTGCCTCTAAAAGAATATGCTAAATATTTTAAACTACTCAACTCTATAATTGAATCGGTCATTTCAAAAACCTCATAAGTCATACAATTAGAATTTTTCAGGAATCAATAAGAACTGTTTCATGCAAAAACAAAGGAGTTTTGAAGGACTTTTATGCTTAATTTAGTATTTGAGTTGTAAAAAATTGAAATGTCGAATAACCTTCACAGTTTTTTAATAATAATAATGAAAAAAACCTGAAAAACTGTTCTTGAAGAAATAGGGATAGTGGTATATAATTTTACCAAAACAATCGTAGTAATCATATTTTTTATTGCTTATTATTGACACTTGCACATAAAAATTTACTTATTAACATTTCACATGTATTAATTTGTCATGTTTTAATATATTTAAAGAGGCAGACCCAGTTGCGATTTTTTGGCCGCGCATTAAAATAATCAATAAAATTATTTGGGGGGTGCAAAAAAAAGAGGAAGGAATATATTGACTTACGTGATTTATTCCCAGAATACGACTCAACTCTATAATTTTTAAAAATCACAGATAAATATGAATTAATAATAACCAGCAGTCGACAATTAGTCGTAACGTATTTCCACTTTGTGGTAAATTAACCACTCCGTGACGTCAAAAATATTTTTATTTTAAAGGGAGAACATCTACTACATATAAGTATGGGAATTAAGACTGGCGTACGTTTTCTTAAAGAAATGTCATGTGTGAGTCGCGTATTAGTGTTCCGTACACTAGTTTAAAAAAAAAAAATTTATACAGTTTTTAATGATTTTTGAAAAACAAACAATTTTTTCTAATTATAGCTTTCGGAAATACGGATAAACATCAATATATTTTCACGATTTTTTTTAATGTTGCGAAGATTTAAATATATTTTTTTTAGTTTTTTAATTACCTCACTTTCCAGGATTGAATTAAAAAAATGGTAATTCTTATGTTCTTCAATTATACATGTTGTTTAAAAACAACTTTTAAATTCAAGTAAATTCTGGGAACATAACTAGTGCAACGAATGTGGCGAACACAACAATATTTTGTTTCCAATATTCGTTGAGTTCTAAAATTTTAATTATCATAACTCATGTCAAAATTGGTCCACCATTTACTAACTATAATTATGCCAAATATCAGCTTTCTAAATCGAACGGTTCAGTAGCTACGAGTAGAAGGATGTGACTTACGGATGGACAGACATACATAGTTTTGATTCCATAAGTGTTCCTTTTTCTGATTTTGGTAAGAAGACTAAAAAATGAAGTAAATGACAACAATATAAGATAAACCCTTAAAATATAAGATTCTAATTTTTTTAACTATTCCTAAGATATCCATTACAGTTTGTGACAAAACGTTGACCAAATTGATACGTAATGTTTAATTTATTTTCTTATTACTTATAAAAAACATTAATTCGTCATTCGGTTTCAAAACGTTAGCTTTCATATAAAATATTTCTTTATATAAGTTATATCAATGTGATTAACGTGATTTTACGGTTTTTGTTGGACCACCCACTGGCTGTTAGCCTTTTTTTTATTGAGAATGACATATCTACTCTGAAATACGTAGGCGTTTGTAGGTCAGCTATTGTTAGCCACATACTTCGCAATCCTTGTCGGTCTCTGCATGACGTAATTGCAGTAAAAGATTGGTTACTGATATTATTGGATTAAAATTTATTTACCTATTAATGGGAATATTTGAGCAGGTTCGCTTTGTATTGATTACCATGTCATTACACATCAGGTCTTACCAAGTAATGATTTATCCTTATGTAAATATTAGTTTTAGTCATATGTCCGTGTCAAAATAAAACTATTCCATTAAATGTTGACAGTATACGTGTTAAGAATATATTTTCACAACTAATCTTGATTAATCCAGTACAGAAACGTGATTCACATAGAAATGAAACCAAGCATGATTAATCCATGATCATTGATCATTCTCAACAGAGTTTATCGATTTTTTTTTCAATGTACGGAAAAAATAAACCTAAAGAACTATAGTTTTTTCCTATACATCTCAGATATTAAGCAACCTATTATTATAAAACATTTTGTACTCTATGAAACTAATAAACTTAAGAATAATTAGTTGAATAAATCATGTAAATGACATAAACGAATATAGTAAACATTGTGTTTTATAATAATTATAATGGAGATTGCAGAAGTTACTCAATTGGCAGTACAGTGTGTTAAGTAAGAGCGTGTACGGCATTACTCGCAGTCGGTAAGATATAGAAATCTAAATCTTTTTTCATCAGGTTCAAGAAACGTCCGCCTATTGCGCTTTGATGAAAAATGTCAGTTCATGTTGATCTTTTGGAAACAATCAGTTATTCCTCCTTTTTGGTCACTTTCCTTATTGAAGCACGATCTAAAAAGTCGTCGACATTTTTAGACTCTTTAAATCAATTCACCCACTTCTAAACAAATGCCTTCGACTTTTTAATGTACTTGGCCGCCACTGCATATGACATTTTTGGCCTTTTTGGGTGCGTGCAAAAAAACACGGCTTCGAAACGTTTCACGTACACGTTACTCATAACGCGATTTCTGTGTTTTTTCTAACAAAAGATCGACATAAACTGAAATTTTTTTATCAAAGCGAGGGTTCCTTGAACCTAATGAAAAAAGATTTAGGTTTGTATAACTTACCGACTGTACATGTTAAAACTGATAGTATTTTTTGATACAAAATTGAAATTTTTAATCAGCAACTGTAATTTTGTTACATTTATTTTTTTGGGAAACAATAATTTATTTGATTGGTTATTTAGATAAATCTTAATTCAATCAAATTGAAAAACATTGTAATTAAACTGAACAGAAAAGAGTTTTTTGCAGAAAGCGATTTAATTAAATTATAATTTAAATAATTTTACAGCCGTGAGCTATTCTATGTAATATTGTAAACTTTATTTTGAATGAAACTGCATTAATAACTCAAAAATTATATTTGTGTGGGTTGATAAATTAATGCGTTACAAAGTTCAAATATATGTCTAAATATAAACGAGTGTAACATTTTAATCTCGTAATTAAATGAAACCAACTTTGTTAACGTTACATTAATTTAGACAAATTTTATTTTTAGATCGTTTTTTTGTATACATTTTTTCTTCTTTAGTAAAAAGTGTGTATTCCGGTTGAATGTAGTTTTCTATTTTCATGTTTATTTAAAATACAAATTAATTTCATTCACAGGATTAAAATATACACTTTTATTATCGCATGGTGTATATTTTGTTCTTTGTGAATAATTTCAAATGTGGATTTAGGTGTTGTAAAATTATTTAATTACCTTTTATCATTGTTTTATTTCAGTTTTCGCTGTTCAAAATTGAATAGTTTTATTTAAAATATTTTTTTATAGGTATATGCTAAAAGGAAACCGGAATTTAAAAAGAAAACATAAAATAAAAAAAAATTATTGGTATGAAATTTTATATTATATTTTTATAGTTAATAAAAAAATGTATGCACGTATGGCTTAATAGTGTTTAATTTTCTCGATATTTCTGATTTATGGAGAAGATTCGATAAAATTTATTTAAAAAATAAAATTAAACGTATAGGCCAGTGCCAAAGCCTTTGAGGAGAAAAAAAATTCTCTACAGGATAGCGATGGTGGGAATCGTTGCTAAAGATGATTACAAAAAGAGGTGGAAAAATGCACCTCTGCACATGTAGCAGTTTCGAAGGGGGGTGGTTTTTAAGGGTTGAAAATGGTTTTTTGCAATTTTCGGCGATGTACGACTTTCTATCGAAAAATAGTCTACAGTAAAGTTGTAGATAAAAAATAAATCTACAATTTTGTTTCAAACCAATTTACAACATAACCTCAAATTTTCCGAGATAATGGCGAAATACCGTTTTTTTGAATTTTCGAGTTTTTTACATCAAAAAAACTTCAAAATACTTTAAATTTTCATGAAATGTATGTTTTGAAGTCCTTTAATTTTACCGATCTGTTCGGAATTTTAAAGTTAAATATTACCTGAAATATTAACGTTTTCCGAAAAAAATGAAATTTTTTCAATCGAAAAATTGATCGTAGATATTTTCGATTTTTTAACTTTTAGGGGGCTCAATTTTTTCGTATTGAGTCAAACTTTAAGATAGATAAAAAATTAAAATACCTTTACATTTAAAAATTTTGTGAAAAATTAAAAAAACCAAAAATAGCGATTTGTAAAAAACGCAATTATATTTTTAAATCACTATAAAAATTTTGTACTAATCATTCAATTTTTGTGCTAAAATACAAGAATAAAATATATTTAATTTTATAAATGGATAATTTACGAAAAAAAATGTAATACAGTGTAAATTGATAGGAATAGGATGCTGTAAATAAGTAATGTTTCGGTAATAAATCGTAAAAGCATTATAAATTGACATTTTTTTACATAGATTTAAAATTACTTTGTTCTAAAAAATAAAAGAAAGTCCATTACATAGTACTTATATTATTACATAGTACTTATATTAATTTTACAGAAAATGTATATTATTTTATTTTATCGGAAAACATTAATATTTTATTATTATGTTAAAATTTTTTAATTAATTAATTATAGCATTCTTTTCCTATCAATTTACACCGTATTACATTTTTTTTAGTTAATTATCCTTTTATTAAATTGAATATATTTTATTCTTGTATTTTAGCACAAAAATTGAATGATTAGTAAAAATTTTTTATAGTGATTTAAAAATATAATTGCGTTTTTTACAAATCGCTATTTTTGGTTTTTTTAATTTTTCACAAAATTTTTAAATGTAAAGGTATTTTAATTTTTTATCTATCTTAAAGTTTGACTCAATACGAAAAAAATGAGCCCCCTAAAAGTTAAAAAATCGAAAATTTCTACGATCAATTTTTCGATTGAAAAAATTTCATTTTTTTCGGAAAACATTAATATTTCAGGTAATATTTAACTTTAAAATTCCGAACAGATCGTTAAAATTAAAGGACTTCAAAACATACATTTCATGAAAATTTAAAGTATTTTGAAGTTTTTTTGATGTAAAAAACTCGAAAATTCAAAAAAACGGTATTTCGCCATTATCTCGGAAAATTTGAGGTTATGTTGTAAATTGGTTTGAAACAAAATTGTAGATTTATTTTTTATCTACAACTTTACTGTAGACCATTTTTCGATAGAAAGTCGCACTTCGTCGGAAATCGCAAAAAACCATTTTCAACCCTTAAAAACCACCCCCCTTCGAAACCGCTACATGTGCAGAGGTGCATTTTTTCCCCTTTTTTTGTAATAATCTTAAGCAACGATTCCCACCATCGCTATCCTGTAGAGAATTTTCCTGGTTTTTGGCCTCAAAAAGTCGGATTGGCACTGGACTAGTAGTAGGTATATTGTTAAAAAAATGTTTATACAATTTTATTTTTTAATAAATAAAATAAGAAATTGTATGCCTTTAAATACAGAAATAAACAAATATACGAAAATATTTTACGGAAAATGAGTAGGCATTTCGATTTTTTTTATGTAAAAAATTGGAACAAATTTAAAAAAATAAAATTGCAAAATATCCTTATTTCAAAATTGAAAAATAATTTCAATATTTCGATAAACAATATTTTATTAACTTAGTTTAAACATATTATATGTTTTTGTGCTTATTTATTTTTTGGCGTACCTACCAAATTCTCTCCTATTATAATATTATTTCATTCTTAACATTAATGTTATTTTTTAATGTAACATTTTCGTTTTTAGAAACAGTGTCTCCAATGAAACATAAAAATGTTATTTATATAATTTAAATATTAATAAGTCATATGTAAAAATATTAAATTAAATTCAAAAGTATTCACATTTTATTCAAATTTCTCGAAATTTACCATGAGAATTTTTTTTTCTCGAGAAGAACCGCTACACTTTTGTATAAATTATTTTATATATTATTTTTTACATAACATTTTAAACTTAATTTCATATCGTTCGTAAAAACTTATTAAATAACATAAATAATTTAACAGATAATTTTTTCTATGATAATAAAAAAACTGCAACATAAAAATTATTACCTTATACAATTATTCCTAACTAACGAAGAGAAATAAAACTAAATTGCCGTATCGTTAAGCTTCCTGTTTCCACCTACACACATTTGTCCGATATGTGTAGGTATGCGTTTGGTGTATTTCCTTTGTTTTCTGTTCTAAAAGTACATACATGTTTATGTCCAGTTATATTAGAAAAAACACCGTTGAAACAACCCGGCCTAAGGGTGGTTTTACACTAAATTATTTCAGTTTATAAATCAAATGACAAAGAAAGTAACTACAATGTTTTTCACTAATTTATTTGTGTTAAAAGTTTTTTCTTTTGTCTTAATACCTGCAGACCCAATGAATTTTCTTTTTTTAATTTGTAGAGACTTCTATTCGCAGTTTTATTAATAGATAATGTTTATTTTTTGTTACTTTAGTATTTATGAAAATACTAGCGGAATCCCGCGGCTTCGCTCGCGTAAATTTCGAAACTATATTAAATATTTCTATATTGTTTTTTATTCATTACCTATAAAAAATCGTAAATATCTCGGATTTTAGTTAAAAATAACAAAAACACACCCCCTGCCTACCCCCGCCATTAGGGGTTGAATTTCGAAATTTTTATTGCAGATTATTTTGCCCGACTCCACCATTATAACTTAAGTAGCTATGCAGATAAACATGTAAAAAATACACACCCTGTCTACCCCCGCCATTATGGATGGCATGTCGAAATTTGTATTTTAATAGATGACTATTTTGCTCAAATTTACCTTTATAACTAAATCAGGTATACAGATAAACATATCTAAACCATCCTCGTCCTCGTCCAATGATAGGTATTAGGGGTTGAATGTCGAGCTTTCATTTTTAATTGAATATTAATTTGTACGAATTTACCTTAAAATCATAAACAGTAATGAATATATAAATATATCAAATTTCCCCCCCCCCCCCCATTCCCATAGGGGTTGAATTTTCATAAATGCTATTAGTCTTGTAGAGAACCTATTTATGCCACGTTTTATTTGGTACATACCAAAAAAGTATCTCACATTTTTCCACCCCCCTAACACCTTAGGGGTTAAATTTTGGGAAGTGCTGAAATAACTGTTTCATTATTTGTATTGTAGAGTTTATTATGATAAGTTTCAATTAAATACGAACAAAAAAAATATTTTTGTATACAAACTTTGACACCCCGTTTTAACCCCGTAGGGGTTGAATTTCAAAAAATCCTTTCTTAGTGGATGCTTACAACATAACAGAAAGGCACCTACGAAATTTCACGTTTCTAGGTCTAGGGGTTTGGGATGTACGTTGATATATGAGTGAGTGAGTGAGTGGTTAAGGACAAACTCCTTTATAGATTATACATTGCTGGTGTAAAAATGCTGAAAATTTTAATTATTGTGATTTTGATGGAACTACTACCCTTTAGATATGTATGTATATCGATAAGTACGTCTATATGGAAACAACTGTTTCAGTGCAGAGACACCCTAAACTACCATTACAATAGAAATGGGGTTTGAAGGCTCCTTATAAAGGTCGCTCTTACGGGAGGCCTTTGTAAGAACGTCTCATCTCTGTTGACTGTTTTTATCCGTGTCAGTCTCGCGTGACAATGGAAATATGCGATATCTAAGTGTTATTTGTATATACAAAGGCTGCACTACGCAATGTCGGTCATGTCAAAGCAAAGACAAACGTTCTATTGTATTCTCAGACGAGGGAATGTTTTATGTGACTTTTTACACATTCTCATTTAGTTGTGTTGTGGTATATTGCATTGAGCAGGGGTGTAGTGTAGGTATTCTGCTATAAATTGTAAACTGTACAAACTGAGTCTAGGCACTCATCAAAAATTAAATCAAAATTTATTGAAAGTAGTAATTAAAAGTCACATTTTGCAATGTTTTCAGATTTTTGGTATCGATAGTTTAGAAATTAAATAGAGGGGGAAGCACTCTAATAACGATATTGAAAGCAAATATTTCTCGTGACTGAAAGTTTCAAATTAAAAGATCTGAAGACAATTTTAGTTGAATTTTAGAAGATCTATCTAAATATACTCAACTGAAAAGGGTTAGCGAAGAGAAATTAGTACACTTTTCAATGGGCGGGGTTAAATTTTTTTTAAATCTCATTTATGTATACCAAATTTCATCTTTATAGATTTTTAAATGATAATAGGGGGATGGCTGTGATATACAGACAGACAGAGAGAAACTATAATGTGGCGTTTACACCGAGAAAACAAAACAGAAACACGGTGTTTTTATGACCAAAAAGCAATAAACCCTATACATTTTTAAATACGAAATATTTTAAAGACACGATGTTTCTGTTTTGTTTTTTCGGTGTAAACACCGCATAAGGATTCCTAGTTTTCTCCGGAACCCTAAAAACGTATCTAATGATTTTATTTTATTTTGAATAATTCGATTCATAAATTTATGCCTTGGTTATAAAAATAAATGTGAAAATAATTGCTTTGGTTTTCAAACGATTCAATTTTTACATGAAATTACATTTACGCCTAAACTGTTTTCTACAAAAATACATGCCAGAAAATAAAAAAAATGTGTTATTATTTAATACCACAATTAATCCTGTCGCTTTATTGTATTAAAAATGTGAACAAAGAAAAATTCAAATAATAAATGTATTTATGGCTGTCTACAGTCTACAATGTTACTCAACACCACAGGGGAACATGGAAAACGGAAATTTGAATTTTAGATGCGGCATAAAATTTTATTGTTGTACTAAGAGGATGAGAACATTTTTAAGTTTAGATTAAAGTTAAGAAATAGAGGATGATTCAAAACATCATGTACCTAACGTTCGAGATGTAGTAGGCGGACCGAAAAAAATCTTTGATAAACAAATTTGGTCCGACACGTGATAATAAATTTATAAGCGTTTGTCTGTGTTTGCGTGTGTGTTTTTAAATATTGTCATACTTAACTACGTTTATAGTAAAACGATTTATGATTTTTCTCGATTTATTAATTTAATTTTATTTCCATGTTCCAAAGAAAATGGAAGTAATGTAATACCGCTGAAATTTCGCGTCCGAAATAAGAGTAGATTTTGATTGTACTATTTTCAAAATGTAACGAAAAGTTGTGTACGTAAGTGCGTGTGCCTGGGTGTAGAGTTTTCTTTCGTTCACGATAACTACTGTAAATATGCACTGATTTCAATTCTTTTTGGGGAAAATGTTTGACTCTATGTGTAGTGTCCGACCGAATATTCGAAAATTTCACCTCCGGCTGAATAAACGGCTTCGGCCAAATTTGGGCCGAAGTTTGGCCGAAGCCGAAGGTTGAACTATATAGTATAAAATTGTACAGTAAAGTCTTTTTATATGCGGTAGGTACGTTCCACAGAAAACCGTATATAAAAAATTACACAAAAAAGACATTATAAAGTTAGAGATAGATACATAAATACACTAAAATGCAAAATTAACGGAACAATTAATTTTTCAAATATTTTTAGGTGTTTTTAAATAGCTGGATCTCCGCGAAAAATGGTCGTAGAAGAGTTTAAAAAAAAACTATTTTAAAGCTTGAACGTTCTAGTTTTTGAATCATTTATTGAAAATTTTATTAACCTCCTTTTTTAAGATGAAACGCCAAAAAATATTTATTTTTTTCAAAATATTATATTAATTTTGAGAGGCTCTACAGGACATGCAAAAAATTTTTTAGTCAAATCAAATAAAGGACTGTTGTAAATTAGACGTTTTTCTTTAATTTAATTAATATCAAATATATTGGCAAGGACAAAATATTTTTACGATTTTTAAAATTTTTAATGGAAAAACGTTTACATATTTGAATTCCTTTAACTGACAGCTTTTATTTGATAGATACCCCACTTGAATTTGGATAAAATATCGTACTACATAAAAAGATACGCTTAAAAAGAGACTCGACTGTATACTCGAATTCTTATATACATATTTATATTTTTAAGAAGTGAAGAGTAAAAAAATATCATTTATTATTCATTTAAAAACAATTTGTGAAAAAAAGTTATAATTAAAGACGAAAAAAAACCTTCGGTTTCGGCTTCGGCTTCAGCCGAAGGTTACAAGAAAAGTCGAAGTTCAATATAATTCAATGCTTAAAGAAGAAGTCAACATTAAATTGCAGAAATTTTCAGTTATATACATATTGTATTATTACACATTCTATCGGAAATAACTGCAATTTTGCACTATTTTTTCGGTATAATCCCTATATGTTTTAGTGTAGGCAAATAAACATTCAATGTTAAATTATAGAAACGTTCACATTTTTCTTTACTGTCTAGGTCTTCATCTCTTAACCACATTATAACTCCATCTGCAACATTCATTTCTACTATTTTCCTGAAAACTCTTTCTATGTCGATCTAAAACAAAAATAAAAACTTTATTATAATTATCTTATTGTTTTATATATCCATCAGTATTTGCAGTTTTTATTTGAGTTCAGAAAAATTTTAATAAAAGAATATGATGATAAATTGTACAAAAAATTGACAGTGGTAATAAATTCATTTACCAGTTACTAAAAAAACTGTCGGTTATGAAAGTGGTGCGAAAAACTATATTTAAAAAGTTATGAATAGTTCCATCAAATACTGGTTATTTAGGAAAAGTGTTACTTTATGTGTTAATCTGTTAACATTAGTCTAACTAAAAAATTATGCATTGATCACAGCATAAATATTTAAAACTGGGCACTAATGTTATATTTTTATCTATACCATTAGGAATTAAAATATAAATAATCGTAAATTGTGTAACCTTGTTTAAATATTGCCCCGTACCAACAAATTTCAAAGATAAATATGGATATATTTCAGGTTTTCTTTCAGTTTCTTGTACTAATCGTTTTGTTTCTTGAAGTCGTCCTTCTACCGACAATATTGGGTACTCGTAAACGTTATTTTTTGTTGCATGAGATAATTGGAAATTTAATGTTGGAAATAGCGCATCACTAGCATTGAATAACCACAATAAACTATACAAAAAATAATATTATACAATTAGCCGTATCAATGAGAAATAAACTATCCAGAAGCCAAATCGACTAATTATTGTTTTTGTTAGTTTTCTATTAGAACAAATAAAAAGATCCTGTTTTCTTACAATTAGTGATAAAAGAACTTTTTTGTATATTTTTCACTTACATATCATTACCGTTTGTTATATTTTGAGGACATGTATCTGCATAATCTTCATCGTTATTTGTACATTTAGGATAATTATAATATCCCCATTTAGCATGCGGTCTAAGATTTTGTCCTAATTTTATAGTTTCATCAAAAAACATTCTAGCAAGTGTGTTAAATCTTCTCTCAGCCTAAAAAGTAAATCGTTTTAGTAAAATAAATTATAATGTACCTATATAAAGGTTACTATATTATTTACAAGTTCCTCTAATGTTTCTCTCATAGGATATTTATGATACCATTTTTCTATTGCAATCGCCATATCTCTATGCCATTGTGAATTATCTAAATTATTGAAAGCAAAAAGTGGATCCCAATCTTCAAACTGAATTACACCCAATCCTTACAGGTAAAAAAAATATTCAATATTGATTATATAATGATTTATAAATGTAAGTATGGTGTTTCATAAATACCATTAAAATTTGGATCCGGAATTGCTCTTGCAACATCTCTAGAAAAATCACTCAAGTGGAGAGACAGGTTTGCTCCTTGAGGGATACACTTATTAAAACAATAAAATGTACCATTTTTATATTGTTTAGCACGTGGAAATAGACCTGAAATTCGTATTAATTTTCATTAGTAAATGATGTAGGCATTCACAATAAAAAAAACATACCAGGATCACGGAATACAACTATTTTATCCCCTTGGAACTTATCGCATGTATTCACTTTGAACGTATTTGGTACTAATAATTTAACAAAATCAAAATCGTGTTCTTGACACAAATAAGTTGGAACATTCCAATATAATGTAAGGCTCTTACTGTCTCCTACGATACAGCTAGAAATTGTGTTTATTTTAGTCATTTACTATAATTTTTTTTTAAGTTTTAAGGTAATATTATATTATCTTTGTTATTTTGGTGTAATTTATAAAAAAAATAACTCACCTATTAAGTAATGAAATCAAGACAAAATAAAATATTAAAATCATTTTAATACCAAGAGAACAGTCAATTTTATTTATTTATAGGTATAAAATATACATTACTAATAACATATAAATAGTGTTTTTATAATAGCAAACTTATCATATCATTTATATACTGAAACCTACATATTTGTACATAGGTGGAAATAATTAAAATATTCAATAATGATATCTTAAAAATGAAAATAATAGGTACCTATAATCAATTTTATTAATATGTACAGTACAGGTATACAATACAAGTATGATAGCCATAATTACTCTTGGTAAAATTGTTTCAGAATCATTAAATAAACATTGCTAATGGTTACTACATACTTTAGAATATTTTTATCGGTATATTATATAGCTAACTTTTAGTAAAACAATAAACTTATATATTAGTTTAGTTAAAAAATTCGTATAAATTGAAAATACGTTAAGATATGACAACCAGTAAAATAATAGAAATAAAATTATTATTTTTTGTAAATAGACACAAACCTCTTCTTATTTTTGTGGGTGGTGGTTGTTGGTCATATTCGGCTATTGAAGCATTTTCAATTTTACTTCATTCGGGTGATTTTTAGAAAAGTCTTATGTATATGGTCATCAACTTAAGGTAGGGGCCAAAGTAAATCTAATACTACGTTCATATGAAACAAATATATTGCAATCGCTAGACGTATTAGAGAGCTACGTACATGCAGACGTACGAACAAAACAAATATATACTTGAAACACATTACTCCTTATTTTTATATGTGAATACATAATAAAGTAATATAAATAACATCTTTTCTAGGGATATAATTTTTTTTCACATAATAATTTATTAAGTAAAACAGCCAAGTTTAATTCTAATAAGTTTTTCCTTGATCCAATTACAGCTTACAAGTAATACCTACCTGTTAGTTGTTGTCAAATAACAGTTTTTCTATCAAGATTAATTAATTTCCTGATTTGTAATCTTGTTTTCTTTTAAGGGTAGCTGGATATTTTTTCACTGTAATGAAATCCCCTTATAAATTAGTCAACTTTATGTTCCTTTTTCTCGGGTCCTACTCAACCTATCACATTGATTTTTTTTATTTTGTCATGAATAATGTGCTTTAGTGTGTGTGCCAACACTATCCTTGTGTGATGGCTAGGAAAAAAATGAGAGGTTTTGAAAGAAAAAAAACTTCAAATTTAGACTTCGAAACTTGGGGAACGGATTAAAATTTTTGATGTTGTTGAAAAAAGACGTAAAATCCATGTCACAGCGGTGGCTCATTGATGAACATTTAAAAAAAAGTGAGGCGATAATTTCTACGATAGCGATGAAAAAGATACATTGGAAAAATGTGATTTTTCAGGAAACGCGATTTATGGAGCGGGTCTTACTAGCGGACCGCTACTTGTTATGTTCCGACATTTTTTTATCCACTTCCCGTTTTTTTTAATTCTTTGTAATGTGTTCCAGAGATAATCTAATTTAGTAAACAGTTACTTTTTAAAAATCGATTTTTTTGGTAAAAAAAAAATCTAACTATCCTTAAAGCAGGTTTTTATTAGTTTTATCGACATCATTTTGAACTTGTCTTTGAATATTATCATTTCATAAAATAGGCGTATGAAGGACATTTTAATGTTTAAAGTTTTGATATTTTATAAAATGCTCTTATAAATAAAATGTTGGCCTACTAGTTCGTAAACTTTATCGCAACGTAAGACTATTGACTTAAATTGTATGTACAAGCAAAATCTACTAGGCTCAAGTTCTCAAAGTACGGTTAGTCGGTATACCTATTCCCTTCTTGTTTATATCTCCTTATTTATCGCCTTATGGTCAATAATAACCTCGTAAAGACAGAAAAAGTGTTAATTTTTATTTTAACTTCTTATTTATTAGCTTATACATATTATTATGTATATGGAACTTTAAATTCAGTTTAAAAAATGCTACAATTTATTGTACGATAGCACGATTTACTGTTTAAGTCTTTGACATTTATTGGCTATCAAATTAACTATATTTACAACTTAAAAAGCAGTATTAAAAATCCAATACAATCAAATTAGCAACCAAATGTTGCATGTTACAATAATCCTCCTGGAGAGATCGTATTCAATCACAATCAATGTTGGTAAAAACAACTGTCTATCAAGATTAAACGTAATTACTACAGATATTAGGAAAAGTAAATAACAATTTTAATTCTAATTTGCTATCGAAATGAACGTTATAGGATTTAATGCAATGTAGGTTAAATTATTTTGTGGATATATAATGAAAATATTTGAGTATGCTCAATTATAGCCAATCTGCTTATTTTGGTACCAGAGTATCTACTTTAATTAATAAATAATATGTTATTTCATTTATTTACAAACTAGTTTCGCCCGTATTTTATTCATTTTTTTGACGATTTACATAACTTATAAAAACGAATATCATTAGTGCTGTTAGCCTGGTAACATTTACCTCTATACGTTGCACGTGTACTTTAATTCGAATAGAGGAATATAATTAAATTATTATATTATATTTAATACCAGATGAGCTGCCCGGCGTTGCTCGAGGGTCAGTGATATTTTTGCAAACTACATATTATTCTTGTTATCGCTATTGTATACATCCAGTTTGTAATTATTCGTAGTTATCAAAGCATTATTTGTATGGTAAACCCGAATGGAAATAATAAAGTCCATGTAATTTTGTTATTTGTTCACCCAACATGTCTACAACGCACGGTTCAACGCGAATTGTTTTTTTTCGACTTCATGAAATTATACAACTTAACTTAATCATTAGTGAAAACCAGAATAAAATCAGTTCAGTAATTACTAATAAAATGATGTAAAATGATACATTCAAACTCCCAGGAACAGCAGATCCCGTGTCTTAGAAATTGGTATTTAAAAATAGGTTAGCAACAATCATAATCAATTTCGATATTTAACCTTTCTTGGATGTGAAATGTCTCTTTATATTTCAATTTTCAATCAATATATTTCAAAAATCATCTTTATTCAATGGGTATGTTTTTATATAAATGACAGTTGTATGCTGTGGACTATGGTAAATCATGGAAACAATACACGACTTGATAAAATATATTTTTAGTCTTTTGATGTTAAATCTTAGGTTTCGATAAAGAATTGTTAACGAACATGCATTGACGCACTTGGTGAAAATCGCATTGTAATCGGTTCATTTATATATGTAATAAAGGAATTTCAAATGGAGAAATCAAGAAAAAAATTATTTTAAAATTATATAACATATATCAAAAAACTATTTTTAGTTGTTGTTGACTAAAAAAGGTAAAAAATAATCTCGCAAAATAGGGATAAATAATTTTAAATTATTATGTTTTAACAAATACGAAACATAAATTATATTTTTATATTGATTATTAACTTACAATCAACTTAAGTAATGTAATCATAACTCGATTATAAATCGATAAATAACTTACTGAAGATGATACTTAATGTTGTTATACATAAATTCGATTGCGCTTTATTTCATACTTTATCTACCTTTTCATATCTTATTTATTTCATATTATATTGTATAACATGTACTATAATTAAAACCAAATTTACCCATCCGTTGCATCGCGAAAGCTCCTTTCATTAATGAGGATAAAAACTAACCTGCATGCTAATCATTTGTCTCTACTAACAATACAAAGGAAA
This sequence comes from Sialis lutaria, assembly GCA_949319165.1. Taxonomy (NCBI): domain Eukaryota; kingdom Metazoa; phylum Arthropoda; class Insecta; order Megaloptera; family Sialidae; genus Sialis; species Sialis lutaria. Next base: position 5,555,665 of record OX439236.1, read on the forward strand.
GGTTAATCTGATTAGTACCTACTTATTGAGTGATAGAGGAACAAGCAAACAGATCGAACAGATGGATAACGTTTGCTTTTATATATTATAGGGATTAAGAATTAGTGTCGATGACTTTTGAGGTGTACTTAATAATAGAAAATTTAAGGTTATGTTGTTTAAACTGATAATGATTCATTGATATTCTATAAATTATTTTCAATTCATTTTTTCTACTTTAAAATGGTTTTACTTATTTAAATAATGTTTAAAATATCTATAGATAATCTCTAGGGTGAATGACTACCCTTGTTACAAGAAATTAGATTTAATAATTGATCAATTGTATTACCCGGTTATACCCAAAAGGTAAAAAATTTGTGCAGTAATCTATCTATTTTATAAACTTTTTTTATATTTTGTACGGTAATATTATTTTCTCATCGTGATTTTTTGTTTTGTATCAAGAATTTTCTTCCTATATAATATAAAATCGAACGCAACATTTTTGGTAATCTTAATTCTATTTTGCTTTTATATAAAATTTCCTTATTGTGAGTATCTAAGTAAAATGAATGTAAAATTTAATTTATTTTAGATAAACGAAGTCTTTTGATGAAAGCTTTGATTCCGTATAGATTATTTTATATATAATAGATTCTTATGATTCATTTTAGAAACTTTTTGCTTCACATTTTATTTTTTATTAAATAAAGTTTCACATTACTTTCATTATTCTTCTAAAGAATTTTATAAATATGTGTTCAATAGAAACACTTTTTATTCTGGATTTATATTATACGTATTTGCATCTATGTAAAAATTATCCAAGCTAACATTTTTCTTTCTTATACCAATGCATAAAATACAGATAGTATAAGTAAGTATTGTCAAGCCGATTTTTTGTCCAATTCTTGATGTCAATGGGATTACCCATTTTGACTTTCTTTGAATCCATTCTGACTATTTTCCTCATAATGTCTGTCAGTCAGCCTATAGACGCTGTAACTCATACGCGACTGATTGTAGAAGGGTGAAATTTTATATTTAATATTAATTTTTGTCAGGGAAGAAAACCTTCTATTTTTTAATATGATCTTTCAACCGGATACGGATGTTTACTGGCAATTTTGGAATTTATCGAATTATTTTTGAAACAATGCGAATTAGAGAAATATGATCAAGTTAAAAATTGTAGGTTATCTATATTTTATATATTCTATTCATTTTTTCAAGAAAACAAAGAGTGTCATGGAACTTTCTTATACGTATTGCAGAGATTGAATAGTGTACTAATACTTTGCTTATTTAAACGATCTATCTTCTAGTTCCAATAAGCAATGATCATTCGGTTCCATTTTTTGTATAGTTACATGATTGCTATTATTCACACTTCAGAAAAAATAATTTAAAAAAATCTCATCACGAGAATAACATCAAACATGCAAATAATGAACATCGAATGAAATAAAAACTAACAAAGATAGATAATGCAAAATACATGCATTGAATCATACACCTCTTTATTATGCAAATAAATTATATATTCCGTCATTCTTGTCGAGATAAAACATTATGTGATGAATACATTATTATAAATTTACATGAATCTACTATTTTTAAAACAAACTAGCTGCAAACTAATAAAGTATAAGCATTCTATGTTCACGTTCTCTGAAATACCTTGTTTTCAAATCTAGGACATCTTTAATTAAAATTATTATAGTCACAGTATACATGAATGCGGAGTTTTATAATTATTTGTAAGTTTTTAAATTTTTTTATAATAAGAAAAATAATTTATGGTTGTACCTATTTAAATTAAAAGTTCGTTAGACCCGTTGCATACTTATACAGTAAAAATTTTACTGAACATAATACAAAACATAGAAATTAAAACAAGTCTTATAACTTATAATGTATATACAGGTGTCCAAGATAAGCGTGAAATGCATGGGTATATCCTAATGCATTTAAATGCATCTAAAAAAGATTAGTTAATTTTTTTTTTCTATTGATGAATTATATGTCGGCAGAATCTCTTCTAGTCCGACAGCTCAGTTGTGTTTCTATTGCTTTTTGTTGTTAGTGTCGTTTTTTGGTGTTTTTATTATTATTATTATTATAATTATTAATTATTTTTTTTGGAGGTTGATGGAAATATAAGAAGGATTGGGAGTTTGCTGATGGGCCGATCATCGCAGGTCTTGGTAACTTAGAGGGCCAGGTGTGATGGATTTTGTGTTTAGGACATGTTTGTTCATAACTAATATTTTTAGTACCATTATATATTTAGTTTACAGTTTTTTATAAATACTATGAGGTGCTTGTACGATTTTATGTTTGAAATTAATTGCGTGTAGTTATCACATTTTATATTGTTCTTATTTAATTCTTTTAAAAGTTCTTTTCTCTGTGTTATGTACTTCTTACAATTCATGATTATATGCTTCGTATCAGCTATCATATTATTGCAACAGATACAATATGGCGACTCAATCAATCCTATTCTGTGTTGAAAGTGTGGTGAGTTCGTTGTAAGAATAGGGTGAGTATTACTACATAAAAAATAAGAACATCTTTTTTGTAATAGTTTATTATTTTCAAATATTCATTTGTTATTTTGATTTTTGTTTAACAATTTTTGTTTTTCATAGCCTACTAAAATGTTTGTAATAAAATACTTAATATCACTAGTATTTTACTTCGACTTATTTTCGAAAATAAATATGACAAGTGACATATCGTTGTAAAGTAGAGTAAAATATATGTTCAAATATGCTATGACCAACTTATTGTTAGTGACCCATAAGAAAACCTAAAGTTAGGGCTTGTAACTCTGAAACTAAAAGTAGTATGAAAATTCTAAGTAAACCAATCAATTCTTCACAAATGCTATAAGAAACCGCAAATACAAATACATATGTACTTTGACAAAAAAGTTATAAACATTTTAAAAAATTCCTAATTTTAAGTTTTTTGATTATACCGTTTAAGCCATATAAAATTATTGATATTTTCGGATTTAGTAAATAATAATACCGACCTCTTCCTTACAAACAATTCATCTCATTTAACCAAAACTGTATCTCTTACCGTTTAGAATATCCCCATGATTTCACGTTTATCTTGGACACGAAACATATGTACGTTATAACATGTTATACAGTTTTATTATTTTATGGAAAGAATATATGTTTTATTTTTCTTCCTTTGTTCTTGAAAACTTACTGTAAACATATTTAATTATCTTCATTTTCAACCATTACAGCGAAACAGAATAACTCAATTTTAAATCTTAATTTAATTTAATGTTACTATAACAAAGACCATCCAGATTTTAATCTAAAATACACTAAAAGCGAACCAGCATTTTATGTAGTACGTAATAAACATATCGTAGATGGTATGCAGTTTCTTAGAAAACGTCATTTTAGTTATATTGGCTAACAGTGGCGTGCAATTAATTTAATCTGGGATATGTTACTCACTTGCTTACATATCTCTATAATAAATGTTATGGTATGCAGTTGTTCTATATGTAAAATACAAATGTTTTTGAATTTTCACGGTCCTAAAATGAGAAAAAAAATAGTGCGCTATTAATTATTACAAAAACTGTGATTACATGGGATTCCGGATGAATCAAGAACTATAATAATAATGGCAGAAATATTCAGAACCATTCCTTGGTAATATCTCATAAAACCACAACAAGGGCACACATGGAAGTATAACAAAACCCTTTGTGTTTTAAAGATTTTTATAGACATAAAAGAATTATAATATTTGTTAACAAACTACTAATTAGAAAACCAAATAATGTTTAAAGAATAACAAACAATATGCTATTGTGATTGTAAAAGAGTAAACATATAAATTAAGTTTCTAACAAATATGCATGGAAGAGTTTTGGGCAAGATGCATCGTCAAGAGACGTACTTAACTTACAATTAGTTAGCACTAGTTTGCACTATAACTAACTTTTCACTTATGTTTGTTGATAGTTTGACGTGAGCAACCAAATAAATAACGATTTATAATTCAATAAACACTTAGGTATCCTGAATTGTTTTTTATAGATAAGTTTTACAAAAATTTATCAAAAGGGGGATTTATAGAAAGAAATCTACTATTTAATTATAGTACAATATACCTATCTGAGCAATAAAAAAAAAGTTTTTGTGAATTTTAAGGCAAGAAAACGGGTTACAAAAAATCGAATATAAAACTGGCATCATTATATGAACTTTTAGGTTATTTAGTTTTCTAATTAAGGCAGTGCCATCAAAATCCATCCAGTTATTT